>JBBPJJ010000392.1:0-20685 GCA_038088635.1 Veloboletus limbatus
TTGCTATAGAAACAGTAGAGCATCAGATTTTAATATATCTAAATGACACTCACATAATTGTCCCAATGAGTATCAGTTTTGAATTGCATGTATCTCCATGGTTACTGATCCAAATTACATAATTTATCATTGCCTAGCCAAGAGTACCAGCCTCCTTTTATACACCAACACTTTGTTTATATCTGTTTATGTGCAAATGATATTCAATGAACAATCAAAAAGTGTCAAACATTGGGACAATTTTGTGAGTCACTGTATATCTTTTGCCACTAATAGCAGCTGCGGTAGTGGGGGCTTTTTGCGTTGATCATCTGCAATCTTCCATGATTTCTCTGGCCATGACACAACGAGACAAGGAATACTAGGATACAAGAGCATTACACCCGTTGATGGAATGTATAATAAAGTGAATAGGGCTAACACATGGTTGTGCATGCACACTGCAGGTTACGACAAAACGCCTCATGCAAGTATCTCCATTGAAGATACCTGTACTATGCCCTACAATGGATTGCACCACCTTTGCACACTTGTTAGAAAGTTGGACTTGTGAAAGATGAGCACTGTGTGACCAAAGAAAGAAACACATGACATCATGCCAAATCAAGACAAACATAAGCAGATTCGAGTCTCGAATCGGTATTTTGGATCTTCCTACATGTCTCGGCACCCCCCCACTGCCATTGGCACATTGACATTGGTTCAGCTGGCTGAGTCGGATCTCAGATCTCAGTACCCGGTTCTCACAGACTTTGGGCACAATTATTGTTTGTTGCTGGTCACGTGTTCTTCTCACCTGCAACTGCTTTAATTTGTACTGGTGGGTAGGAGCCTGGACAAACCCCAGCTTGAGAGTCTTCCCACAATGTGGGAGTCAGGGATCGTGAACATGTCACACCACTGACACCAGCTAGTAACTAGTGACAGGCCGTGCTAATTGCGGACTCACCTGCCAATGCTTTCGTGTTCCAATCAAGAATGCGTATGCGGTCAGTCATTTGACAATTCTGGGGCCTTTACAAGACACAAGAAAAATTGTCAGAAGGGCAAGAAGCATCTAGCAAACGCCCTCACACAAGCAAAAGAATTCCATCACAGCAAGAAGTGTCATGTCGAAGGCAGCTTCTCGGGAGAGTTGTCTTTGGAGTCTTTGGATCCAAACCTGGCTGTTACAGTTAACGGTACGTACTGGCAAATCATAGTCCCAGGCTTGCTCAAATGATGGGCATGTATTGCCATGATCAGTGGCTACTAATACAGCTTCTGAGTCACAGTCCAACTTGAATCAGGCCCCAACCCCAAGTCGAAGCGAAGCTTGCAATTCAGGGCTCAACGCGACAGAAGTATGTACCCATTTTCTCTTCAATCTGTATCCCCTTATCTGATACTTGGGTTGAGGACAACAAGCTACCCCTGTCTGTTCGTTGGGGTTGGCGAGTCAACCGTTGCCCCCCAAAATGCTTCTGGGATATGCTCCCAGAACCTCCTTTGCCATTATCTCCAAAAGATGCAGTGTCCCAGCCCAAAGTTCCTGTGAACTCAGGCTCTCACCTCTCTACTGTTACTCCAGTTCAATCAACCCCACTAACCGCATCAGGCTCGACCACACCTACTGTTCAACTTCCCCAGAAGCAACACCATGCCGTTCTGTCAGTGGTCACTCAAATTAACTCATTTGGCTTAATCTGTATATATGATGAGGGGTCCACTCCCACCAACTATCCTGAGGATCAGAGCGGGGATGACACACTTTCAGTACCTGAACCAGAAGTGGAGACTGGGATTCCTCAGCCGGCTTGTTCTGAGAATCCCTTCCATCCATATCCCAATGAGAATTCATGGCGCATCAGCGACTGGTATTGGAACCATGGCATCCAGAAGTCCAAGAAAGGATTTGAAAGTCTCATCAAGATCATTGGCAGCATGGACTTCATTCTTGAGGACTTGCGTCATACAAATTGGACCGCAATTGACTGCGAACTAGGCTGTTTGGGTGTTCGCACCACCACTCATGAAGTATCCTCGAGTCATAGGCCTGACTCGGACTCTCAGCACTGGTTACCTGAGAATGATGGTTGGATACGGAGAAGCATTACAATCTCTGTCCCATTTCCTCGACGCTCCCTACATGCTGGCCCGAGAGACTACACTATCTCTAATTTTTACCACAGATCTCTTGTTTTGATAATCTGCAACAAGCTCTTGGATCCTTTGCACTGCAAGTCTTTCCAGTTTGAGCCTTATCATTTGTGATGGAAAAGTTCACCTGCAGCCGATGACATCAATGTCTATGGTGAACTCTTCTATTCTCAAGCCTTCATTACGGCACACCACCAATTGCAGGACATGCCTCTAGATCCTACTGGCGATTGCACCTTGCCCCGACGAATCGTTGCATTAATGTTCTGGTCCGACGCCACCCAGCTGACTTTGTTTGGCAACGCGAAGTTATGGCCTCTATACATTTATTTTGGGAACAAGTCAAAATATCAGAGATGTGCTCCGACAGCAAATCTTTGCTCACATGCAGCATACTTTCAGACTGTATGTGTTCATAGTACACGAATATTCAGATCTAACCAGTTTTCAAACTAGCTGCCCGATGAGTTCAAGGACTTTGTAATGGAGCATACTGGAGGTGATAAATCACCAGGTGACCATCTATTTACTCACTGCCATTCAGAAATTTTTCATGCACAATGGAAAGATTTACTAGATGATGAATTTCTTCAGGCATATGAACATGGCATCATGTTTGTATGTGGGGACAGTATCAAGAGGCGATTATTCCCTCAGATTTCACATATTCGGCTGGCTATCCCAAAAAGTATATTACACTATTTCATCCACGTCAGACTCGTAGCTCAAGCCCCCATGCTTCTAGGGTGCTCATTGCCAACATCCGTAATCTTGGTGGATGTCCATGCACACGATGCCTTATTCCAAAGAATGAGTTGCAGAACATTGCTACCATGAATGACATATTGCAGCACAATGTCCTATCATGTCATGACACTGTGGACTGACGTGCGAAGGTCATGTCAGCACGCTGTTTGATCTATGAAGAACTGTATGTCATTAACACCCCTCAAGTTGAGGTGCTTCTCAAGCCAGAATCTCTGGTGCCAACTATGGTATGTATTCTCCCACTGCAAGATGAGATCAATGGTGCTTACTTTGTGATCCAGAACGCATTTTCAGAAAAACAATGTTTGACTTTTTCCTCATGTTGGTTGTCGACTTACTACATGAATTTGAGCTTGGCGTTTGGAAAGCTATTTTCATCCACTTGCTTCGCATGGTAGATAGTTTAAAAGGAGCTGTCCTGGCTGTCCTGGATTGTCGGTGAGAGAATCATTTCTGTTTTAAACTCTGTTGACTGACCTGAGAAGTTTTCGGCAAGTGCCAATTTTTGGTCGTGATACAATTCGATGTTTTCGTAAGAATATTTCAGAGATGAAGAGGTTCGCTGCATGAGATTTTGAAGACGTACTCCAAGTTAGTACTATTTACTTTCTGTTGTGATCTCTAACGGTTGGACAGTGGTCCATTTCTGTTTTTTCGGGATTGCTACTGGATCGTCACAATGCTGCAGTGCTGCACATACTGTTTGTCCTCTCTCACTGGCATGGTCTGGCGAAGCTCCATCTACACACTGATGAAATACTTCACACATTGGAGATGGTAACGAAGGATCTTGGTGACTGCATTTGCAGTTTTGCCTCAAATACATGTTCTGGCTTTGCAACAAAAGAATTGCCTCGCGAAGCTGAAGCCCAACTACAATGACAAACACAACAAAATCAAACCAAATCAATCCACTCCCAGGGAATTCCATCTTATGTGCAGACACGACAACCAAAAGTACTTAATCTCCAAACTTACAAGGTCCATGCCCTGGCAGATTACCCAGCACAGGATCTATGGTACAACAGATTCCTATTCAACACAAGCTGTATGTAGTCTTTCTCAGTTGTGTGCATAAAATTGACTTTCTACATGCAGGGGGAACTTGAGCACCGCATGAGTAAAAGTCGGTTCACCAGAACTAGCTGAAAATCATATGTGTCGCAGATGGCCTCCATAGAGCGACGTCAAGCTCGCATCTACCGCATTTTCATGAAACATACTGTGCTCCATTTAGCAGACCCTGTGCCCAACAAACCAGACAAACACCACGTCATCGGCCAATCTCAGAATTTTCCGGAGGAGCTTATTAGATTTGTGCAGACTAATCTTGAGGATCCCGCTACTAGAGTCAGTCTGTCCTTACATGTTGGATTACCGAACTCATGTGCAATTGACCTAGAACTTCATTTTAAAGCTCAAGGCTCATGTTCTCCCCCATATTGCAGCCATCCATCAAGCAGTCATTCCAGGACAACCAGTGCTCTCGAACAAGGGCACCGGTGCCAATCTTTCAGAGGATGATGCTCTCCGTCTATCACAGCTGAACCATGTCCTCTTCAATGGAAATAAGATTTACTTCATTGCTTACTTCACATCAACTACACCACTTATGACCTTCAACATGAGTTCGATACCATCAATCCTTGCACCGATAATCGGGACATCATGTTATTGTCCAATTAAGATCTCAATGATCACCCATTTTGCTACATGCGGATGCTAGGGATCTTCCATGCCAATGTTATATACACTGGGCTGGGATCAAAGGACTTTCGGTCCTGTCGGATTGAGTTTGTATGGATACGGTGGTTTGAACTTTTACAGGACCGTAGCGCAGCCCTCAGATGGGAGCAACATACCCTGAACAGAGTCAGGTTCCTATCAATGGCCAACGAGGATGCATTTGGTTTTGTCAATCCTGCAGATGTACTTAGAGCCTGCCATGTCATCCCTTCCTTTGCAGATGGCTGACTTCATCCAGATGGAGTTGTGATGTCTCGCTGTGCAGGTGATTCGGACGACTGGAAATGCTATTATATCAATCGGTCAGTCCAAGTCTGATTTGTATAACTTGTTCACTAAGTACGTTGGTAGTTTTGCTGATCGTGATATGGTCATGTGCTATCACTGAGGACTTGGCATTGGACACACATATTCGCATATATCGCCAGTATCAGCAACCCAGACTGCTCCAGAAGTTCACAAGATGGCTTGCCTGTTGCCTCAGCAGCCTCAAGATTCAAGCAAATATGATACAGGAGGCCATGCCAGTAACGTCAATGACTCGGAATACTTGACCGACTCTTTAGAGCTCAGCGAGTTCGAGTCTGAGCCTCCAAGTCCAGGTGGATCTGATTCCGAGTTGGACGAGGAGTCTGAGGAATCCATTTTGGGAGATTACGCGGATATGGAGGGATGTGATGATTTAGACATGCATGCTTTCAATGACTATGAGTTGTAGGGATGATTTAGGTATGGATGTTTTCAAGTTTGAGTAATACAACTTTGGCTTCCTCAGGTAGAGTCCAAGCTCGCATCCACAGTGACAAATATTCTTGTGTAGGAAGTTGGCCTCCATTGATTTGCATACTAATATACCAATCCACCATGTACAGTATTCAAGTTACTGCAATAATGATGTACAAACTACTATTCTATCCTAATGAAGTGTAGGCTTTTGCTTCCTAATGTCGGGACAAATTTTGAGACCCGAACATGTCATGTGACACCAACCGCCCCACAGTATTGCAAGTCTGCATGTATGCATGGACTCGGACACCCATGTGACTGGCCCATTAACTCACACACCAACTTGAAACCATCAGAAGCCACAGCGATCCGATCGTGATCGCAATGTGACGGACATGCATTCGTGTTCATAAATAGGCGAGTGATATTCTGCCAGTGCTTTCGAAAATCTATCTAGTACTGGTTTTCACCCACTTGTGAGCATGCTCACTCACTCACGTTCTGTTCAGGTTCTTCCTCATCATCTTGACTCGGACTTCAACTCCCTCGGCTCGGCTAACACCAATCGGAGAATACTCGTACCCTCCGCCAGCTGCCCACCGCCTCCCCCAGTCGTCACCACATAATGGCATCTCTCCCCTGCAACCATTTATTCTCACACTCTGGCACTCCACGGCCTGTTATTGAGGGGAGCCTGAGGCTGATCCAAACGGGATGGCCTTGTCGCTGAAGATGGCGATGATCCATTGATGGGATTTATATGATGCATGCACCTCTTAGAGGTCAGAGCACTTGAATGGTGGTTGTCTGCTACTCTTCTGTCCTTAATGACTGTGGGTTCAATCGGGCTAGCTCGGTTGATAACTATAAATGGGTGGGTGGATACCTTCATGCCCATTGACCGTTAAAAAAAAATTCCTTTTACAAAGATGAGAACTTGGTTCACTACTCCACTTATTTTTCCTTGCTTCCCATCATGCGACACGAACCTGATGCTGAGCTACATGCTAAAACCCATCCATTCACACGTCTGAGTGCACCGCTGCATACGGTGAGCCACTCGGGTTCTCCTTCCTTGGTTCACAGCATTGTGTTCCCCATTATCATCGCTCCAATCCCATCACTACCCCTGCGACCCATTTGGCGGCCAAGGAACCGCAACGAGAGGTTTGCAGTGGTGCTTTCTTGCTTGTGATGGGGGATCGCAGCCCATCATTCTGGTATGAACAAACATTATAAATATTATAGAATGATTGTTGAAAGGTGGGCAAGGTTGTTGTTGTTTTGTGTTTCTGAATCACTAAGACGGTCTGGTAGCTTGTTCTGTCAAAGATTCATTCGTGTCATTTTTACAACAGGTTATTCCTTATTCTTGGCATCCAAGTAAATGACTAATGAAGAATCACATAGATAAGCTCGCACTTGGTATCAATGCACTAACCAAGACATCGTCTTTTGTGGCAATTCATTGTTCTTAACGGCCCTCATGGTATGTTGTAATTAGTTGAATTCGTGAGAGGATACTGACAGTCCACATCAGTACGGACAATGTGTTGGTCGTGCTGGGTCCATGGATTGAGTGCGACGATTAAGCCTGTCCAAGCTCCCATCCCTTGGTGTTAGCTTCCCGGTGACATCCATACTCATTCTTCATCTCTTCAACCTTCTCAAGGGCTCTGCTTATGCGCCTGCTGCTGTGGTTCTGGTCCAACGCTTGTTTTGCCTTCCCCAGTTTAGCTTCAGTTCCGAAGAGGGCAAACACCAACTCCTTCATTACCTTTGATTCAGTATTGATTACCTTCAACATGCGCGCTTGTTGGACGAACTTGGTTGCCCGTTCAGTCTCGTTGGGATCACCTCTTAGCTCTATTACATCAGACCAAGCAACTTTGCACTTGTTACGTTACTCAGACATGGTGTTCTTCACCACATCTGTGCACAACCTAGTGTTATCCAGGCCAAGTGAGACTTCATTCTCCTCATGGGTCGGCTCTTCAGATAACGATATTTGCCAGCATCATGTCTGCCCCATTGACTGTCCACTCACCCTTACTCACCCTCTGTCATAGTATTTGCTTGTTGTCATTGCTGTAGTTAATTGTTGGATGGAAATATTCTATACTATCTATACTATGACTTGTTATCCAGTAGGCCAGTTCATAGTGTGACTGAAAAACTGATCGCTCATGTAAGTTTTTACTATATAGTTTGACAACACACTCTTAGCTTACTGCTAGACATGTCTATTAGATAACTATGAGGTGTTTGAGAGTTATCAGTAACTATTTGTAGTATCACCAGTAGGTCCAGTACTGCCATCGTCTTGCCATCAAAAATCATTCCTATGGGAACTTGGTCTGTGATTATCACAAGAACATGTTCTGAAATATGGGTTGGAATTAAGACATTGATTTCTAGTTTGGTGATAAGCATCTGGCATGTCCCCCATGGCTGATCATGATAGTGTCACCAAGATATTTTTTGGGCAACTAGGATCAGTTCATGCCCATACTGAAGATCAAATTGCAATTGCTGATCAAACAGTACCCTATTCTATCATGCTGAGATTCAATGGTAACTAATAACTGGATATATCATTACCTTCCCAATTTCCTGATGAGTGCGGTGTCATATAGAGGTAAGAAATTGGTTTGAGTTTGAAATGGACCGTGGGATGGCAAATGAGCCCTTTTGGTGTTGTACAGAGGCTCGGTCTTCATCATCATACCTCTCCCCTTCTTTTACTACTACTAACCCCATCTTGTCTCCATCCAGTCCTGCCGATCCCTCATAGACATGTAGGTATAGAGGTATTCTGTTCTCATCTGATGTGCTGGTGCATGTCTGTGGGACTAGGGCTTTTCATTTTTGTTTACATGGTTTAATGGGGACATTACCATAGTGGCGTTGTATGCATTGGCATGGGTGAGTAAATATGCTAAGTCTTCTGCTTGTCATCCACGTTTGTTATGGAGGGTCTGGTGGCCTTTGGTGAAGTGTGGGCATTCAGTGAGGAAGTGACGTGTGGTTTCCGGATGTCGTCTTCACAATGAGGGCAGAATGGGGAGGCAACTTTGCATAGGCAGTACAGATTCTTGTTGAGTGATATATGGCCAGTATGGAGCCAGACTAGAAGGGAGACATGGCATTTGGTATACATTGATGCGAGTTTCGTGAAAAGGTTGGAGGGTGAATCCATGCTGTATTGACTTTCTGTGTCATATCTTGGGGATGTCTTCCAGATTTTATGCCAAAGGTGTTTGAATGATGAGCATTGCTGTTGCTTGAGGGTGGAGATGCTTTTGAGTAGTCTTCCATGTGTCAGGAAGCCAGGGAGAGCACGTCTTGGGCTTGGGTTGGCTGGGGATAGGGCTGCCTGTCTTGCGTCTGTTGGCTTTTTCATTACCCTTGATGTTTGCATGTCCTGGTATTCAAGTGATGGTGACATCTCTACAAGAGAGGTTGTGAGTGCGGTAGATTAGCCTGAACTTCTTACAGAGTTCTTTTAAGATATAGTGACCTGGTTTGGATATCGGGCATGTGCTAGATTGGATGGCTGCCTGGTTGTCACTGTAGATTAGTACTGGTGTAGTGGAGTTGAAGATGGAGAGGAGGAGTTTAGCTGCTAGAGTGAGGCCTACTGCCTCAGCTTCAAAGACTGTGTGTTTGTCAGCTCTTCCTAAGTGGTATCTCAGGGTGCAATATGTGGCATTGTTTCTGTAGAGCACTTCTGCCACTTCTATTTTCCCATCTAGTCCTGAGCCGTTGCAATAGATGTGCATGGTGTTGGTCATGTGTGCATTGTGGTTGGCGATGGCTGTGGCTTGATCCTTTGAAATGCATAGTTGGAAGGGCATGGGTGTGGAGGGTGCCGGGTGGTTGTGCTGTATGGATTCGATGTTGGCTGGGTTAACGTTGTAGATATGGTATAGGTAATGAGGATGATTGATGTCGTCTGACAAATTTGGAGGCCGCTTGCTTCAACAGGGGGTGGAGTTGGTGGGTGCTGGGGTGGGCAGCCAGTTGCATGGCTGCTTGATGACAGAGGTTTTGAATGTGAAGAGCAATTGGCCAAGTGTTGCTGAGGATTTCCATCACATCTGTGGCAGTTGAGCACATTGCTCCAGTGATGCTTATGAGGGCTAAGCGTTGAACAGATTCCAATTTCCTTGCTACACCTATGGAGCCTGGGAAAGTGATGTCAGCATGGTTGTTGTAGATGGGGCAGAACCAAACGTCGATGGCATAGAGCATCTTTGGTATGGCAACTGCTAGGTAGATCCATTTCATGAGCAACATCTGAATCCTGTCCATAGTTGAGGATAGTTGTTTCAGTTGAAGGACATAGGCTGTTCCTTTAGCTATGATGTGTGATACTTGCACATTCCATTTCAAGGATTGGTTGACAATGACACCGAGGAACTTGTGGTGGAGTCATATGTTTGTGACCTGTGACAAAACCTATACCCATAATGCAGGTATTGTGGGTATTCCCCTCACCCATGCTCATGCATGTGTGCAGTGCACATACAAGTGAGCACAAGCACATACACTGACAGTGCTATCTGTGTATGTGTGCATGCACATTTCATATGAGTCACCTGCCAGTGCCCCCACTCTCACCACTGTCTTGTGCCCATCACCTCACCATGATTTGTTGCTGTCACGGTCTCATGCCCCCACTTTCATCCATATCCATCAGAACATGTGCACATGCCATTGCTATTGCCATTGCCATCCCCCTCTTGCCTTTGCCATCTCACCACAATCTCACCTTTGTCTCTCCCTCTCTCCCACTCTTGTCTTCCACCATGCACAAGAACAAGTGAGGGCATGAATACAGACATTGTATCTGCATTTGTGAGCATGCTCGTCCTATCACTTGAGGTGCTGTCTCACCCTCACCTCGTGCCCTCACCCTCACCCTCACCACTGTGTACCTGTGGATAAACCTACTACAGGTATGGGTAAGGGTATGATAGGGGCATAACCGTGCCCAAACCTGTACCCATATCATGGGTATGGGTATTGGCTGGGTGTGGATGTGGGTATGACTGCTGACACCCATGGGTTGACCCATGCTATTCCCTAGTTCTGACAATTGACTCTATTCATTTCATCACCTCTTTCTTAGAGAGCAGTCTTATGTCACCATGAAAAAAGATGTGCACTGGTGGCATCTGGATTGATGCAAAAGTGATTGTCAATGGCAAATTTGGGGTCCACTAGCAAGCTCAGGTCCTATGGAGCACAATGGGTCTCCTCGCCTTCAGGTGAAGACTTTGTGATTGGAATTGTAAACCTTATGACATGCAAATTTTCATAATTGACTGTGAAACTCAAGCTAGAATGTGTGATATGCTTGGACGAATGGTATTTTGAGATTGTGAGAATGGTGAATTCTCCTAGATGTGCAATGCAGAAGAAAGAACATACAATACATGTGAAGATGAAGATGGCTGCATCTCAAGGGTCATTCAAATCCATAGCCATATGAAACTCCTCTAGTATGGTCATTGAGAAAAGGGCTTGTTTGGGGTGTTTGGATAAAGATGGTGCTAGCTTGTTCGCACCTTCAAGCAAAGCTTTATATTCTAGTTCTTTGATGCTCCATTCTAGTCCATGTAGGATGTGCCTCCTCACACAAGCTGTCCTGCAAGGGTTGTCCCTTGTATCAAATGTGACTACCTTCCTGTTATCTGCCGAAGGGATAGATCTCCACATGCCAGGATGCACAAGATTGGTTGTAACCAGCTAGGTGCTCTTGCCTGATGTGAAAGAAGATGTGATTGTCTACCAATTGGTCTACAGGACCAATACCATGGTGTCTGAATATTTCTACAGCTGCATTTGCAATGTGTTCATAGCTTCCAGCTAATGGAGATGCACCAAATGCTAGACATGTATCTATGCATCCATGTGTGGATGAGACATGGACTATGGCTGTGGGCCATTGTGATGAATTGTCCTGTATACTTCTGCTATGTCTCATGTAGCCGCTTCTGAGCCTAGTGAGAGGTTTTTTTTTTTTTTTTTTGAGATCCTTGTTTATTGTCCTGTAGGGCATAGCACCCTTTGCCAGACAGTTACATGCTTGGATCTATAAGTTGAGTGCAAAATCTATGTAGTTGTTTCTTAGGTCTTATCGGCATAATGGGAGCCTCTGGGTGGTAACAGCTTAGGGTGAACGATGGTGGATGTGTATAGTGTGTATGTGTTGTGATATATGCATATGTGTATGGTATGGGTGAAAAGGTGGAGAGGAGTGTTAGGAAAAAGAGGAGGAATCACGTTGAGCCAGAGTTGAGCCACCGTGGGTGCATCATCCGAGCTTGGGGCTGGATAGAGGGAGGGGGTCATGCCATTGGGCAGGTTTGGTGTGATATAGGCTGGATTTGCATTGCAACTGTGCTATGCAGTGTGATCAGTTTTTGTTCACAGGTGAGCTGAGATTACCAAAGATGGATGTGAACTGTCCTGTGGCATGCACAAATAGAAGCATAGCTCTAATTCCTTTTGATTCACCTAGGAGGTGTTACGTGTGTACTTGGGTAAGCACGCACGTAGCCCTGGTGAGGTCGAGGACGAGGGAGTCCTTGGCCGATGCCGTCGATGGTGTACGCGGAGACGTAGGCTGCGCACGGATAGTGCCAGCCAAGGGGTCGTATACCGGGTCGAGCGCGGAATCAGCGAAGGAAGCTAGGATTGCAAGGGATAGATCTAGGACTAGGATACAAGGGTAGGTCCTGGGACTAGGAGTAAACCTAGGGACTAGGGGTATGTCCAGGGAACTAGGTGTGGGTCCAGGGAGATCAAGAATAGAGAACATGGTACGTGCTACGAGGGTTTATATAGACTAAGGTAAGGGGCACGGACCATGTCAAGAAAGGAAAGAGAGAACAGCACCAGTCAAGGGCTGTGGAATGAGGACAGCACTAGTCGTGGGCTGTGCGAAGGAAGGTCTTAGAATACAGAGGAAACGGAGAGAAGAGACCAAAGAAGGAAAGCACAGGAAGTAGGCTGTGCGAGAAGAGAAGCCAAGGCTATGCGTGTGGGAGCATAGGGCTAAGGGTATTCTATGAAGGGAAAGGAAGATCAAAGAAGCGGGAAGACAGGAGGCGGACTCAATAGTGAGTCAGAGACAGGGGCGATGACTCATGTTGGATAAGTCAATGGGAGCCGGAAAGGCGAGGGCGGTATAGGAGAGCTCGGGTTAGGCCGAGAGGATGCACGAGGAGGGGACGAGGCGTGCATGAGGCGGGGATCGAGAGACGGGGATCTAAGAGTGACCATGAGGTCCGAGGGGACGAGGAAGGACCACGGGTATGGTCCAGACACAAGGACAAGGGAAGGACCATGGGTATGGTCCGGACACGAGGACAAGGGAAGGACCACGGGTATGGTCCGGACATGGGAATAAGGGAAGGACCGAGGATAAGGTCCGAAGCGGGAATAAGGAAGACTCGAGTAAGCACGAGGGGAACTCGTGGTGTGAGGCTGTGAAAGGAAGCCGCAGCAATGCGGTGCTGGAATGGAAGCCGCAGCAAGGCAGTGCTAAAGGAAAGCCTCGAGGTGAGCATGTGATGATCACGAGGTGTGCTTTAAGGAACGAGTCGGAAGGAACGGAGGAAGGCTGTACTCAGCGGGTACAGTACGAGGAGCGCGAGGAGGATCCAAAGGAGTATGCCGAGGGCGACGTTGTAGACCGAAGTTAGGGGTTCCCGTAAAAGGAGTAAGAATAGGGGAAATTGTAACAGGAGGGCTGTAAGGTCTCTCACCTTCCACTTCATTTTGTTGATGAGTTTTGACCGCTGGCTTGTGAACTTTGGGCAGAATATGAGGAAGTATACTACTGTCTCCTTCTTATCTGGACAGTGGGGGCAGGAGGCCATGTCTGATTTTTGGATGTGGTGAAGGTGGGCATTGAGAGGTGCATGTCCTGTTCTCATCTGGAAAATGAATGCGGCCTGGCAGTGGGGAAGGTTAGTGATCTGTTTCAGAAAACTGTCAGAGGAAAGGGTTAGCTCCATTGTTAGCACATGTTCTGCCCATTTAGAGGTAAGGAATATTTCCTTTCTCAGTGCCTTCATCTGCGCATTGAGGTCTTGTTTTGCCACTGATTTGCTTCAAAGTAGGGTTTTGGGGTGGGCTCTGTGTGTGTGTAGGTCTTTGGGTAGGAGCCTGGGGTTATTAATGTTACCTGTTGCTGCTTCCTTTGCTTCTGCATCTGCAGCCTCATTTCCTGGGATTCCCCAGTGGCCAGGGATCCATCGTATTGTGATCTTTTTGAGGTTGTGCCTTTTGAGGGCAGCTTTCAGGTTCTTGTGGAAAAGATTGACGAGGTAGTGTCCTGGTTTGAGGTGAAGGTTTTCATGGCGAGGATTGGAGCTTTGTTATTGAGGGCGAATACCTTGTGGATGCAGGGGGTTCTTCTTATGAGTTCTGTTGCAAGGATCATTCCTACTAGTTCGCTTTCGTATACTGTATGGTCTGAGTTAGTGCCTAAGTCAAAATGTAGAGAAGCAGTTTGGATGCCTTTGTAGCGCATGATGGCTGTGCCACCTTTTTTCCCCCCATTTCCAGATCTGTTGGAGTATACTACTGCATCTTGGAACATCTCCATTTATATGTTTTTTGCAATTGTGTCTTCTTTGTTTGAGATAACGAGTTTTACCAGTGCTGTCCATTTCATGCTGAGTTAGGCAAGGGTTATGGTTTCAAAGTTTTCTGGGTCAAGGAGGAAAGATTGGAGTAGGCGATGTAAGGGTGATTTGTGGTGGCATCTGTTTCATAGGGCATGCTGGATGTGTTTGTGTAGCAGGTGGTGTTTGGATATAGTTGCTAGGCGAAGTGCAGCTCTTTGGCAATGTTGTCTAATAAGAAGGTGAGTGGGAAGGAGGTTAGCATGTGCGAAAAGAGTATCAGAGGCAGTGGATTTCATGCCCCCTGTAATCACCAGCATGGCAATTCTTTGTATGGTGTCAATTTTCTTGTTGAAGCCCCTTGCTCCCCATCCTTTCTGTTTCCTTCCTCTGCCTGATTCTAGATGGGTGGGGGCCCAGATGTCTGCCACATACATTATTTTTGGTACCGCTGCTCTGTCATAGAGTCTCTTCATCATTTGCGTGCTTGCCCCTCTGGATGATCTGGTTAGTCTTTTGCATGCCAGTACATACTTTGTTCTTTTTCCTATGGCGTAGGCTGCATGGGCTGCAAACCTTAGCTCTTGGTTGACGGTGACACCGAGGAATTTGCAGGAGGTGGTGGGTTTGATTGTGGTGTCTCAGATGGTGATCAGGGGTCGTGAAGTTGGTATGGATTCGCCTCTGTTCTGTTGGTCTGGTTGGCAGAGTTGAGAGGCACAGATTAAGGCTGTCTTGTCTAGTTTGAACACTGTGTGGTGTGGTTTTCTCTAGTCTAACGTGCTGGATTCTTTTTCTATGATGTTTTGTAGTTTTTCATTTGCATCATCGAAAGATTGCCCTCTGGCGATAAATGCGGTGTTGTCAATGAAGCCAAATGCAAGAAGGTCCTTTCCGTTATCTGCTAAGTCAATCAATGGTGCATTATAGAAAAGGAAAGCCATTGGAGATATGGGGCATCCTTGGTCTAAGCCAGTGGGAATGTGGAAGGGGTTTCATCTGAAGTCGTCAAACAATAGCGTGGTTGAGCAGTCTTTTAGTCTGTGTTCATACCATGTGGTGTATTTCGTTGGGATTCCACATGATCTCATGTTGTGGATGAGGCGTTTGACTATGATGCTGTGGAATGCAGCTTTTACATTGAGGAACAGCATGGATACATACTTTTCTTTTAGGTGGGCCCATGCATCATGAGTCAATTTTGTTAGGAGGTGCAGTGAGTCCACCATAGTGCATCTGGGTCTGCCTTCAAAGTGGGTGTTGGGCAAGAGATGGTGGTATTCTGTGGTTTGTGTTAGATTGTCCGCAATGCATGATGAGAGAATCTTAGCCATGGTTTCAAGAAGAGCAATTGGTCAGTAAGCTTTCAGGAGTGAGTAGTTGAGTCTTCCTGGTTTTCTTAGCACTACCATGGTTGATTTTTTCCATTTCTGTGGGTACTATTCATGATTGAAGGTCATGCAGAAAATGTGGCGTAAATGGGGAACTAATGTGTCAGCATTTTTGATAAATACCATGTTGTATATTCCATTAGGTCCTGGTGCTTTAAATGGCGAGAGTTTGCCTATGGCTTGGTCGTTTGTTATGTTGGTGAAGGGGCAGATGGGTTTTGGGTATGTGGAGGTGGCTATGGTGGGGTCGGGTTCCTGCAGCAGCTTGAAAAAGGATTCATACAGAAGGGCACTTTTGTCCTGGTTTGTTTGGTCTGAGGGAAGGTTGTCAGTATTTTCCTTTTGTAATATAGGGATGCGGGAGATAAAATGGTCCAATGGTTCATCTGTGAGGTACTTATGTGCGTTCCATACATTGTGGGTGTCTATCTCCTCAAGGTACTCCATCCAGTGATCTACTTGATCTTCTTGGCGAAAGCGTTCCAAGCTGTCCTGTATTCCTGGTAGATGGGGTGGTTCTTGAGGTGTTGCTTGCTCCTTGATGTTCTTGCTTGGGCTTTGAGTACTTTGTTTTCATCCACTAGTTCCTTGGACCACCATATTTCGGCAAAGGGGGATGGGTTGGATCTTGGTATGACTTCCTGGATCGTTTTGGTGATGGCATTGGTGAGCTGGTCAAGGGTCTGGTTGGCTTCTCTTGGTGATTGGATGTGGCATTGTCATGGGAGTTGCACAATTCAGTGGCCCAGTTTTTCTCCAAACTTTTTCCAATCCATCATTCTGAAGTTAAATCTAGGGGGGAGTTTGTTAGTTCAGGTGTGAAGGTACATTGGGTGATAATGGGGAAATGGTCTGTGTTCACAGGTGTGATTTCCTCTCGAACTTTGCATTGAGTGACGGACTCCAGGATGCCTTCAGAGCAGAAGGCATTGTCTGGTCTGGTGTAGCTTTTTGAAGCACTGGCTTGGAGGGTGGGCATGTGTGGTGGGAGCAGCATTCTTACATCATGGGTGGCCAATATGTTGAGGAGTGGTTGGGCAGTGAACATGTTCGTGGAGGTGAAAAGATGGTGGTTGTTGGGGTCGTCCCATAAGGGGTCATGATGGTTGAAGTCGCCTAGCAGGAGGATACCTTTCATGCTTCTTGCATTTTCATTGTTGAGTTGAGAGGCGAGATGGTTCACTAGAAAGGTTAGTGTTTCATGATGGTTACTGTCATTGTAGACATTGTAGATCCAGATCACTCTATTTTCATCGAAGATGTTGATTGCCATTACGTCTAGGTTATCTAGGGGGACTGTGCACCAACCATCTTTTGAGGTAATTTTGTTAACTAGGATGACTGACCTTGTGTGTCTGGCATTTGCTTTGTTATGTATGTTTGGGTAGATTACATTTCATTTGCAGTTTGCTGTGGTGAGGTTGACGCTATTGATGACTAGTTCTTGTAGAGCTGCAATGTCGTAGTTAGCTGGATTTAGGTTATAAAGGAGATGTTGTTGGGCAGTGGCTGATTTTGCTGCCAAATCTTTATGCTTTTTGAATGGTTGTTGTCAGGTTCATTGTGGTTGTTGCTATTCATGATGGATGGTGGTTGAGGTTGAGGTCATCTCTAATCGGTCTGCTAGGTGAGTAGTTGGTCAATGGGGAGAGCTGTGGGAGCTTTGGAGGTCTGGAGTAGCTGGGCTTGGAGGTGGTTTGCATTAGCAAAGTGGGTTCCCAGTTCATATATTCTGTTACGATTCTTCTTTCGCATATGATTCTTACTTTGACTTCATCTCTCTCTTTCTCTTTTTCTCTTTCTTCTTGATGACTTCTTCACGGTAAACTACGGTTTCACCTTTCATTTGTCATCAAGCTTACATCTACTTTCCTTCTGTCCGATTCTTCGGACTTCTATGACTGACTCACTACCTGAGTCATACTTACTCATTATTCTTTACTCTTCAACAGAGTTCGTTCCGCTTCCATCGCATTCTGCGATGTTCTTTCATTTATCCTTTTACTTCCTTTTTCCTTTCATGGTCTTGATCCGTGCTAGCCTCTCTCAACGTATATAAACCCTATTAGCACGACTTGTATTCCTTAACTTTTAAGGCCTCTCTATAACGAAGCCTTCTTCAAGTCCTAGTCCTTGCCCCCCAATTCCTAGTTACCTTGCGGCTACGTGCGAGCCTACCCGGCCTACACGTAACATATTCCTTAGGAACAGTATGTGTGCCTGTGGGATTTGTCAGTCCAGCATGGTGTTGGGAGCATACCCTTGGGTTTTCTTTCTCCTTTGATGGGTCTTTTTGTCTCTCTTGGGTGCTCTTCGGATGTCAGCGTTGAGCAGTTGTCCATCCATTGTTGGGCTGGGTGCCTTGCTGGGGCATGGGCGAAAGTGGCTATTGGTGGGAGTCTTGGTGTTGTGTGGCATTGTTTGGTGTCATTTGGATGGTGGAGCATTCTAGGTCTGGCCAGGTCGAGGGGTCATCCTCTATAGTGAAGTACTTACATCCTCGGTCTCAGTCAGGGTCGCAGAGCCTGAGTTTCTCAGCTCCCTTTGTGAAAGTTGGACATGTGTGATCCAAGGATGCATGACCTTGTTTGCAATTTGCACAGAAAAAAATGTCAGTCTCAGATTCCTTGCACTGGAGTGTACAGTGGTCATGTTTCCCACTTGTGTTGCATGTGTCTTCTGTTTCCTGGCAGTCCCCAACCAGGTGCCTTTTGATGCCTTGGTATTTGAAACATCGCATAGGCTCTGGGTAGGTGTGTTGGGCCGTTACCTTCTTACTCTCTATGGTGAGTCCTTCATGTATTGCCTAATTGGCTGCCTTCAGGTTATTGAATGTGATGAAAGCGTGGGCAACCTTCTGGTTGGGTTTTCTGTTGGAAAGTTTGTACATCCATATGATTCGACTAATCATGTTGGGAGGTAGTCAGGAAGCTTCTTTGATGTCATGGTGGTGTAGATGGTTATCGATCTTGAGGGTAGTCAGGACAAAATCCACCTTTGTCTTGTAGGTAGGCTCTAGGACTTTGGTGTCTATGTTAAATCTATCAGTAAATATATTTCAGTTGTTGTGTTTGCTTAGCCATTTTGCTTCCTCTTTGTTGCTCATCTCTAGGAGTATGAGGTCTCCTTTGGTTTTCCATATGCTGTGGCAGTAGAAAGTGGGTCAGCCATCTTGATCATTTGGCGGTTGGAGAGCTTAGGTGACCATGGCCAAAAGGTCTTTTTCCGACAGGTCTTTTGTGTGCTCTGCTCTGCACTTGATCACAATTTGTCAGTCTCTAGCTTTGCTGCATGTGATGGTTTTCCTCTGAGCTCAGTTGAGATTGTTGTTGGCAACCACCACTACATAGGATGAAGGTCTGAACCTGGCATGGTCGAGGTTGGATGGTGAGTTTGCTGGCGGGAGGCAGTTCTTGAGTTCATCTAAGGAGTTTATGACCATTTCCATTAGAGAATCATTAGCATTTAGGATTTTGATCAGGTTGTCAGGATAAATCTTACCAATGCATTGGGTGATGTATTCCAGATGGCCATCTGCATTACAAACTGTGGCCCCTACTGCTTTTAGCATCTCATAGTTGTCATCCATCTTCTGGATGAGTTCATTTACTGGTTTGAGCGTCTTTTCCCATTTCTTTCCACCTATCGCCTTTTCAATATGGGGGGCTAATGAGGTGGTGACCTTTTGTGAGATGAGATCAGCAGTGGTGTGAGTAACGATGGATCCCAGCATGTAGGCAGCCAATCTGTCATATCCTGAACTCCACAACCCTACTCCATCCTGTCCTCCCCCAAACTCCCATGTCCAACCCTGCAATCCTGTTCCGTTTTGCTCAGTATGAGACGCTTCGTATCACATGACCTTTTGACTTTGACTGATGATCTTTGACTTATGACATTCATTTCGTATCCATCAGACTTAGACATTGTTTGTGATTGTTTGCAACCATCTTTGATATCCTGTCCATCATTTGATTCTATGATAGCTGTCCATTCATCTGACTTCTGTTTCATACTCCGTTCCGCTCCGCACTTATGTATAAAAGCCTGTCAATAATAAATAGTCACTAGAGTACCTCAGTTTGAATATCAACTTAAGTTCAACTCATCTTCCGTTCTCTGACTTCTGTCTGAGCTCCCTCACTCACATCTGATCCCCACTTGACTTTGCTGCCAGTCAGTGTTAAGTCTTTCTGCTATGACTCCGCAAATACCGGGACGAGAATCTGACAAGGGCTCAGTGCTCCATTAGAGTCACTGAAGCCAAAGTCCTGACATACTGAGCTATCCCGGAGTTGTCACCAGAGTAGTTGGAGTTGACCTGACCCAACTTTAACAATCGTTCCCAGAATTCACTTTGGAAAATTGCCTAGTGATAGCAACTTGAAGGGCTTTGGATGTGGCTCTTGTGACATTCATCGTCAAAGCTGGACAACAAAAGTAACTCAGAAGAATCAGATGGCCAGATTCTAACAGCCATAATGTGCTTGCAAAAGTACCAGATGGCCAGAGGTGCACAATCCTGTGTGAAGGTTCACACTGTGGCTGTACATTTCTTCAGATGTTTCACCCAAATGTCTGCATTGGGAACATTCTGGTGGCATGTACTACAATGGGTTCAAACACGTTCAAATGCAACTACAGAAGTTCAGGAGCCCATAAACATGAACTGAACTGAAAGTTCAGTTCAGTGGCTTCAGCCCCACCACTGAATGTTGAACTAAACATTGCATTTGGTTCAGGAAAGTTTGGTTTGAACTGACATTCAGAACCAAACACATCCATCACTAATGATGGGGAAGGTCATGCTCTTGAAGCATCACTGGCATGAAGGACTAGTTCTATGTTAGATGTTGCACAAGCTGACTTATGACATAGACCATCCACAATGGGCCAAGAAGGAGTAAGAAGGGATACAGTGACTCCAAAAAGCGTTACAATAACTAACCCCAAACTGGGGCGCGAAGCGCCCTGCAACCACCCGTGGGAATATCGCTTCGCTTTGGTGAGACCAAACGAAGTACAAACCCGTGGCTACAAATCTGTCCCTGGGTCATGTGATTTGGCCTAGGGGTTGCAAAGATATGACTGTTTTAAAACAGAAACACCATTGTAACAGTTTTTGGACTTTTGCCATAACATACTAGATCTCAATCATACAGAGGCTGTTTGTTATTGTTTGGTGCTACAAACACAAATATACATATAAACATGATGTCTGAGTCTTAAAACATTCCCACGCCTCTTTATTCTTTACCACTATCATCATGCGA
>JBBPJJ010000394.1:0-20652 GCA_038088635.1 Veloboletus limbatus
CTATGCTGTGGCTGGTATTCTCTCCCTCCGCTGCTCCGATGGCGAAGTCCGCCCCGTCGCTTTCTACTCCCGCACTTTGCACTCGCATGAGCTAAACTACGATACCCATGATAAGGAGTTACTCGCCATACATGAGTCCTTCCAGACTTGGCGGCACCACCTCGAAGGCTCCGCAACTCCGATCGACGTTGTCACCGACCACAAGAACCTGGAGTACTTTGCCTCCACCCGACTCCTATCCCGGCGGCAAGCCCGCTGGTTGGAGTTCCTCTGCCAATTCAACCTCGTTCTCCGTTTCCGCCCCAGACGCCTTGGCGGTAAGCCCGATGCCCTAACTCGACGATGGGACGTCTATCCCAAAGAGGGGGATAGGGACTACGCTCGTGTCAATCTGCACAATTTCTGCCCCGTGTTCACACAGGAACAGCTCGCGTCCTCCCTACGAGCTACCTGCCTCGCAGCCCCCGTACTCCGTGCGAGTACTATGTTTGATGTTGAATCACTCCACAAGGACATCCTCTCCATACTCCCCTCCGACCCTGTGGCATCCATCCACATGTCCAACTCTGAACCCTCTGACTCTCGTTGGTCCGTCGACTCCGATGGCTTTCTCTGCCTCGATAATCGCATCTATGTTCCTGACGCCAACGATCTCCGCCTCCGAGTTCTCCGCTATAAACACGACCATCCACTATCCGGACATTTCGGACAAAATCGAACCCTGGAACTCGTCCGCCGTGAATACACCTGGCCCGGAGTTTGTACATTCGTCAAAGAGTATGTCTCCTCCTGCACAGCGTGCTCACACGCAAAGGTTCCCAGACACAAGCCATACGGTCTCCTTAAACAACTCCCAATCCCCGAAAAGCCATGGAACTCCATATCCATGGACTTCATCGAACAACTTCCTCCGTCCTCCGGCTACACCACGATCCTCGTCGTTGTAGACCGTTTATCCAAACAATGTATCTTCATCTCCACCAACGATAAAATTACCTCGCCAGAATTAACCAAGTTATTCCTCCTTCACGTCTTCTCCAAGCACGGAGTTCTGTCCCACATTACCTCCGATAGAGGTGTGGAGTTCGTCTCCCACTTCTTCCGCTCCCTCGGAAAAGCCCTCGACATCCGTCTCCACTTTACCTCCGGTTACCATCCAAAAGGTGACGGACAAACGGAGTGGATGAACCAGACCTTAGAACAGTACCTCCGGATCTACTGCAATTACCAACAGGACAACTGGTCCGAACTCCTGCCTCTCGCGGAGTTCGCGTACAACAACACTCATAATGCTACGACCGGTGTGTCTCCGTTCTTCACTAACAAAGGCTACCACCCCAACATCTCCGTACATCCCGAAAGGGATCTGACCTCCGCACGCGCTCGCGACTACTCCGTGGACCTCGAGTCCCTCCACCAGTTCCTCCGTGAAGAGATGGCTCATGCCCAAGAGCATTATCAAGGACCCACGGATACTAAACGAACTCTGGCACCGGACTTCAAAGTTGGTGACCACGTATTCATCAAAGCAAAGTACTTCCGTTCCACTCGACCTTCGAAGAAACTCTCCGAGAAGAACCTTGGTCCTTACGAGATCATAGCTCAGGCTGGAACTCACTCCTTCACACTCTGTCTCCCGGAGACGATGAAATCCGTCCACCCCGTCTTCCATGTCTCCCAACTCGAACCCTCCGTCCCAAACACTATTCCGAACTGTGACCAACCTCTGCCACCTCCGATAGAAGTCAACGGTGAACCGGAGTACGAGATTGCTGAAATCCTCGACTCCAAGATTGACCGTAGACAACGGAGTTGCCAACTCCTATACCTGGTCCGCTGGTCAGGATATGAGGGAACTGACGAAGAAACTTCCTGGCTGTTGGCCACTGAGCTTGGACACGCCTCCGAGCTAGTCTCCGACTTCCATCTCCAATACCTGTCGAAGCCCGGTCCTCACACGGTGACTTGAAAAAGAGAAACAAGATATTATTAGAGATTACAAATACTACTCCTACTCCGCACTCCCGCTTTCCTCCGCAGCGTCCTCCACATCTCCCACTGCGTCTTCTACCCCGTCCATCTCCATCTCCATGGTCGCCGCCTCTCTTCGTTCCTCTGCCAACTCCACCAATTCCTCCGCATCGACCGTTGTGTCGATGTCCTCGTCCTCCGACTCTGACTCCACCTCTCCGTAGATGGCGTACACCTGCAGCTCCACTTGCTGCTGGATGATATGTGTCATCTTCCCCATGAAAGTAGTGTTGGAGCGGACGGCCGATGCCATGTCGCGCACCGCCGCCGCTACCTTCTCCAGCCCCCGGGCAACCTCCGACCCCACTCTGCTCCCCTCTGCCTGACTCGACTCCACCCGCTTCTCCGTCCTAGCCCGCTTCCTCGGGCGCTCCGTCCTCTCCTCTTCCTCTTCTTCATCCTCATCGTCTTCCACCACCACCTCCGATCTCCGCTGTATCCGCTTCTGCGCCGGCACTCCGCCGGGCCACTCGCACCGCTGCCTGAGCATCTGGCAGCCCTGGCACGACGTCGACCTACCGGTGCCGGGCAGGCACTCCATTCCGCGTTTGGCACACCGCACGCATGCAGCGCCTTTCCCCTTGCTTCTGCTCTCCATCTGTTGGGCGTGGATTTCCTCCGCCTAATTCCGTCAGCGTGATCTGTGCACCAGCATCAATCACTCACCTTGCGTTTTGCAGCTTCCTCTGCTGCCGCTCGTCGCGCTGCCTCCGCCTCCGCTCTCCAGCGCTCCTCTGCGATGCGCCTTTGCCTCTCCTCCTCCACCTTCCTGCGTGCCTCCTCTTCTGCACGCCTCCGCTCCTCCTCCTTCCGAGCCTTCATCCACTGCCGTCGCTCCACAGCCTTCGCCTCGAAAAGGTCGTCCTCGTCCTCGTCGCACTCCGCGAGGAGCGCGTCGTCCCAGGTCTTGATGTTGGTGATGACGGACATGGTGTACGTGGTTGAAAGGTAAGGAGCAAAAGGGCACACCCCCGCAGCTTTTAAACCGCATCCGAAAGTTCAAACTCCGCATCACATGTTCTCCGCTTACTCCGCATTGTTCCTCGCTTAGGGCCAATGGCCTTCGTGGGCTCAGGCCTAAGAGGGGGATACTGTCATATCCTGAACTCCGCAACCGAACTCCGTCGCTCCGCAACGCGGTTCCGTCATTCCGTCCTCTTCCAAACTCCCAAGGCGCTCAGTAACCCCGTTCCGTTCCGCTTATTATGATGCTTCGTACCACATGACCTCTTGACTTTGATTGATGGCCTTTGACTTATGACATTCGTTTCGTTTCACATCCATCAGACTTGGACATTGTTTGTGATCGTTCGCAACCATCTTTGATACCTGTTCATCATTTGATTCTATGATAGCCGTTCACTCATCGGACTTCTGTTTCGTTCCCCGTTCCGCTCCGCCATTAGGTATATAAACCCGTCGATAGTCGCTAGAGTACCTCAGTTCGAATATTGACTTAAGTTCAACTCCTCTTCCCTTCTCTGATCTCTGTCTGAGCTCCTTCGCTCGCATCTGACCTCCGCTCGACTTCGCTGTCATTCAGTGTTAAGTCTTTCTGCTTCAATTCTGCAAATACCGGGACGAGAGTCTGACAAGGGCGCAGCCCTCCGTTCAAGTCGCTGAAGCCGAAGTCCCGACGAATCGTGCTACCCCGGAGTTGTCACCGGAGTGGCCGGAGTTGATTTAACCCGACTTTAACAGCTGCCTGTGCAGCAAACGCAGTCATTGAGTAGTCAGCAATAGGCCGCCAACACTGCCGCAAGTGTAGGCAGTCCCAATCTCCCCCTCACGAGTGCAAGCGTGCTGCTAGCACATACACCGTCTGCCAATGGGCCCGAAGTGTTAACCAGTAAGGGACAGCGGGATCGTCCGTTGGGCATATGATGCCCGGTGGACAGTATACAACCCACTCCCTTTCCCCTTACCTGCAGAATGCTGGACCAAACGTGACGGCTTTCCCTCATCAATCCCCACCAGCATCAGTCACTGATGCCAACAATGAAAAGGACTTCACTATGACACCGTCAGCAGCCCTCAGGCTTCATCACCCCTTCTCTCCCTTAGAAGCAGCCAAGAGACACTGGCGCCGACGATAAAGATGCAGCTTCGCCGTCGCTGCATCGTTAACAATCTGTCCCTAGTTCATAGGGTGGGGCTTAGTTACAAACATTTATGTGGTACGATGTAGGGCATGCATCATGATGTATGTTTCTTCGTAACTAAAGTCAGTTAGCCGGTTACCTTCACTGACGTGCACCGTTGAAGAGTGGTGTGTTTGTGATAGAATTCAGCTATGTGCGCTCCATAATTACTCGAAGATTGGTGCACTAATATTTGTGCACTTCAAGTTTGACACACAGTTTACGTCTCGCTCTGGGTCAAGCTTCAAGCTGGCCAACAAGTGCAACCATCTCTGCATGCTCCGTCGGCAATTACTCTCCATTCCGGCAGGCCGTGCACTGCATCGTTCAAGTTACGCCTTTTAAGACCTCACTTCTCAAAGGGAGAACCCTCGAGTCAGTGAGGTTTTCCTTCCTCGCACTGTCTCAATAGTGATGGCTGGGCAACGTCGCAAAAAGCCACCCGCTGTGCAAGATCCTCCACAGCCATCTGGCCCTGGCCATACCTCCCCACGATGCTCAAAACGGGCGACTGCTGGTCAAAGTGGGCATGCAGCTCAATTAGAAAGGACTGCTGTTGCTATTGAGATGCCACGTCAGCCACCCAGGCAGCAGGTCGGTCTGCCAGACAATGAGCCCATCAATCTCATGGCTCCGACTCCTCGTCCACGGAGGAAGGCACCTCATCGTTCTGACAAGATTTCAAAGAATAGAGTATGACTTTTTTTTGGTCTTATTACTGATAGAAAATTGATCTACGTCCGCAAAGGCCTCAGTGGCTCCGCCTCCATTAGTTCCCATGGTGCAGATGGTGCTGCCAGTCTCCGTGGCCACAGCAGCTGACGGTCGATTTGGCTTTCAAGTTCCGACACCTGTTCCAACATTTGTTGGTTCTCAGTCAATTGCCAACTTTGAACAAGATCGCACTGAAAGGAATTCAACTGGCTCGACGAATGCTACAGGGAAGGCTTTGGGCGGTAGTAAGAAGGCACAGGGTGCTGTTTCTGGTTCAGACCTGGATCGTTACCCTGCACATACTCTACAACCTCCACACTCTTCAGCCTCGAAATCCAACACCTCAGCTCTGTTCTCTTGCCCCACTCCCCATGAATCTTGACAATCACAAGCGCACACTGCTGCTCAATTGGATGTGTCTGACGTTGGCCATTCCTCCCCGCTATCATCGTCTGAAGAAGAAGAAGGTAACCATCAGGCTCTCCTGGAATTGTCTGATATAGAAGAAAAGGAAGAGGAAGAGGAAGACAGGGAACGCGAGGAAGACGGGGAAGATGAGGAAGACAAGGAAGACAAGGAAGACAAGGAAGACGAGGGACATGAGGAAGATGACAGGATGTCAGACGTGCAAACAGAGGATAAGGGACTTGGTAGCAAACATACATATGTCATGCGGTCGAGCTATCTCAGTGACGACGACCTGTATGCTGGTGCTTCAACTCGGGGAGATGCTCCCATTGATCTAGGTGAGGCTCGTTTCGTTCTAGTCTTGTCAGTTGTCACACTACTCACGTTTTCATGATTTGTCAAGACAAGCATATAATTCGCGATGACTATGACGATCGACTGGCAGCACCTCAAGTAGCTCGATCTAATCGCTCTCGACAGGCTTCCCAACCTCACTCCTTACCGAGCCAGCACCAGCGAGCGGATGACCTTCATCCTCTCAGTCAATTCCAGCAATCCTCGACCAGACAACCCCAATGGCGTTCGAACGCTGGAAACGATGCTACCCAAGACTGCACAAACCAGCAAGCTCCCCCACCGCCTCGCCCCCCCACTCAACCGTGTCTCCCCATGCAATCACGTCGCCACACCCAACTTCGCGAGCCTTGTGCACTGTCTCCAAACTGGGATACAACAGCGAGCACCCCTATCGCCACCTCCCTCCCGTTCAAACTCCATTTCCAAGGATCCAACTGATGAATCTCAGGCTATGGGATCTCACCGTCCCGATAATGAAATGGTATGTTCGAACAATTACTTAGTTTCTAATTTAATTGATGCATTTTCAGGTGGGAGTTGAGTATGACCTTCTTAGGCATCACCAATCCGTGAACAGGCGTCGTCAACCACCATTGCCCACTTATCTTGATAATGTCCGTTCGAACGGCATAGGGAGACACAAGAGGCCTAGACAAGACCCATCCCTGAGAGAACATTCGGAGTCGCACGAGTCGTCTCCAGGTGAAGAGCCTGATGATTCCACCAATGAACCAGCAGCAAATCAACCCGGGGGTCGAAAGGGTTGGTGGTCTGTTAACCCAAGGGGAACCAAACCAGTCAAACCAACTACCCTTGTGTTCTTCCCGCCGCTTTGGACAAAGCTTCTTGACTTTGCAAAAGCTCACATGCAGCTGCATACCACGGTGGATAATGCTTTTCCTCTCCTTGCAGATGCAATAGATGGACCGTGTCAAGAGTGTCTATTCGAGGCGCTTGCATATTACCAGGACAACAAGCTCGAAGTCGAAGCTCATAGGTACTATATTTTTGATCATTTTGTGTGCTTACACATTGACAGATTACTACCCGAAGTACAAGAGAGACATGGCTAGGCTAGTATGTCAGATATTTATATATGAAGATGATGCTGACACATTTCAGCTTTACAATGACATCTCCACGTTCCGCTGTGAAGTCAAGAAGTTCGTTGCCCAGATCTTACCTGTGCACTACCAACTATACCCTCCGTCAAGTGCAAAGACAGATGCTGAGCGTTACAAGGCTGTTCATGACCGAGCAAAAGCATTACTCAGTGACTGGCTTTTCCTGCGTGGTGAGCCACATGAATGTGTAAGTTATCTTCTGTCTTGCACAATATTGTTACTGATTAACTGATTAGGGGAAAACGAGCAACTTTGCACACGAAGCCCTCAAGCATGTCTGCCTCAGTCTCTTTTACTCGAATACTTCAAAGTCTCTGCGCCAATTCCCGGAATTCCAGGAGCACGTTCCATACAAGGGCCTCATACTCGCCGCTTCATTTGTAAGTAATTTCCCTACTAGTAGTCATTTTCATGCTAAAACGTGGTCAGGTATGGGTTGTCCTGGATATCTTTGCGAACCATGGCCATATTCCGCACAACTCAAAGCTCGACGTCAACCAGCTCAAAATATCATATGACAAAGTGCAACGTAGCCTTGTGCGACTTGCAGCGGATGCATACCACAGAGAGAAGCTGGATAAGATGCTTGAGGAGTGGGCGGCAATTGGGATGTATGTATATTCTTCTCAACATCCGAGCCGTTGTTTGACCGATTGGTAGGACTGGCTACTCGAAGACGGTAGTCGCAAACACCGATGACGACGAAGCACTGATTCTCCTCGACTGATTATTATCATACTACTAGTACACTGCCAGTGTAATCTCCTTCTGAAATGACAATTTGTTATGATCATTACAAGCCAGCGTGAATCTGTACGGTAGTGTACAAAGATAATAATTAATACTGTACTGTACAGATGACGAGCCCCCTAGAGTAATGTACACGCGCATCAGCACTGTACAGACGACAGGGTCTGTACAGCGTGATACACGTGCACAAGTACCGTACAGACTGTTGATATATATAGGATTGTCAGATTCCCGAGGATTAGTACAGATCTGTCTATATTAGGCGAGATTAGCCAAGTGCACGGAGATTGTACAGTGCGGCGTGAATTGTGACATAACTGTGTCATAAGTGTACAGCAAGGACCTAACTGTATTGCTGTACATTACTGTAGGCACTGTGCAGTCCTGCACAGCTACTTTCTGGATTGCTGATGTACTAGTACAGGAAAGTGCATTCCATACTTACCCGCCCAATCAGCCCAGGGTCCGTGCGGAATTCAATTGATCAATTCAATCTGACAACTCGAGGATAAGCCACAACGAGCCTGCACCCCATCATGGCTCGGTGAGGATGACGCATTCTGGTACATTAAAACGAAAACAGGACTGTGATCTACAACAGAAAATGAACAATTCAACCTACACGTCGTCTTCTTCCACAATAGTAAGCTGCGCGAATCCGACATGTTTACCACCGACGTCCAACGCAGTATAGACATTCCTGAGGAAAATATGTCCGATGATCCAGAACGCTGTCCATAAAGAGAGAATATTTCAATGATTAACACGGAGCATTCCGAAACAATTGAGAAATATTTACGTGCACCGGTGTCGTCAGGATAAATGCCACTGACGCACATAGTTGGATCCGACTCTTCTGGGCCTGTATTGAGGACCTCAGGAGGAATTGCGAACGATATACCAGCAAAGGTAAGGCTAATGGTCGGGATCGAATTGCATGGGACTACACAGTGTCAATAGAGCTCAGAAGGAACGCGATCACATCCAAACTTACAGGTATAGTAAAATGGCCTATTGTTCCCGTCCAGTACAAGCGTACCACCTAAGGATGTGTGCAGATTGGTGGTTTTGGCGTCAGGACCCATTATGAGGAAGGTGCTGGTGTCGATGAGAGCAGGGAAGTTTATCTCAAACGTCTGACCATTGGCCCGGAAGTCATCTAAGAGAACGACCCAAAAGGACTGAATGGCCAATGTTATTAGATCACATGTATCCAACATTTCGACTTACTGGCAAAATTATGGTTACATAGGTGAAGCTTCCAACGTATAGCGCAGCATTCGATCCACCGATATACAACTCGGCTCCAGGAGACGAAAACTTGAACGAAATTACTGGTTCCACATCATTACGTTGGAGGAAGAGACTCTCGAATACGGGGTCAATAAATTCATGAGACGATATTTCGTGAAAGCCAAGTCCAACCACGCCATCCGCAGAGAATTCAGAATGTTGTAATCCCAAGGAATAGCTCATCGCAACGGCAATAAACTGCCATTTGACCTGATTGGCTGTCAAAAATGATCATATTCCTAAGTAGTAAGGAACATACCTCGAAGTCAGCTAGGTACACTGTATCCAGAAACAAATGACCACTTAGAGCGCCTTGAGTTTTGTACCTGAGTGAAACTGGCAGTGTCGTGTTGGCCGAAGCTGACGAAGAAGAGGAATCGTAGCGACTGTGACCCTCGCAAGTGACACAGTTAACGCTGGGCAGGAAGAAGTCGCTGTCATGGAAGTAAATAAAACAGTGGGGTGCTCCTAACATCAAACAAATACCCATATGCGGTGTCAAAGACGACTGTGAGAGAGATTAGGGTAAACATGCATCAGGAATGCAACGGACACCTACATTCAAAACGTTCACCGGGCTCACCGACCCAAACAACGCCCATAAAGAAGTTAATGTTGTTAGTGGCAAGCAAGGGGATATCATCATTGCGTTTTTCGAGCCTTTTCACAGCATAAGGATGTTTCACCCCGGTGTTCTTCTCGTAGTTCTCGAAGCCACGGGCAATCTTGCTAAAAATTATGCGTGAGTGAACTGCGATGTGCTTACAACTGTGCGTACGACGTACGCATCGAGCGAAGCGATGTGAGAGTGAACTGCACGGGAATTGACACTTCCGTCAGCGTTCAAGAATGCAGACTCATTAATATAAATTGGGATGGCTCTGGCACTTCTCTGGTAAGCAGGCTGTGGTGCTGCGGCGGCGAAGATAGCCAGTGCGATGGCAAAGGTCGCAAGAATAAGATGCATGCTATACAAGAGTTGAAGAGAATAGAACGATGATACTAGATGAAGTCAACTTGCCCACCTTTAAAACAGCAGCCCATCACGACAAACGTCCGTGGTCCATGCCATCGGCGACCATCGGGTAGTACCATCAAAATCTGATGCTGTTTCGAATACTATGAAACACACGGTACGCAGAGTTGCTCTGGCCGCGGATTCGGCAGGGATTTTTTATAGCAAGATCAGTGAGCACATTTGATACAATTCTGTTTCATTAGAAAAAAAAAAAGTTGAGACAGATCTCAACGTCGCCAATGGTGACTCCAAGCACTCGGGGAGCACGGGATTATGATCTAGTGTCGGCGGAAGATCACCCAATATGTACCCGACGAACATGGGATTAGAGGAGGAGGGTCAACTCGTGGTGTACACCCGCCCGGCCGGGCACATATGGAGTTTAACATCGTGACGTCCGGAGACGACACACCAACTCTCTGAAACGAGGCCCGGGCATGTGCTTAGTGCTGTGCCGGCCCGGCTTGGCCTGAAAGCCCCGGCTCGGGCCTGGCTTAGGGGGGCTCGGGCCTGGACAAATTGCAAGCCAGGCCTCAGGCCCTAAAAGCCCTCAATCAGGGCCCGGCCTGGCTCAGAAGCCGGGGCTTAGGCTGAAGCCCCGGCCCGTTAAGTGTAACATCATTTATCATACCCATACATTACACTGTCAGTACAAATGTAATACTGATAGTTGTTCCACTGGTCCCTGTTGTCTGAATCATCACTGACATCATTTAAATCCACCCCATGGTACAGGTGTCGAACAGGGGCAAACAGATGGGGTGCAAGCGCTCGCTCACTATGTAGTGGAAACAGGTCCAGCCAGGGCGGAAAGGGGTCGAGCGAGCGAGCAAGTGCACAATTATACTTGCTCACCCACTTTACCCCCTTCCAGCTGTGTGGTGGGAACAGGTCGAATGGGGGTTGAGTGAGTGAGCGTACTTGCTCGCTGTGTGGTGGGAATAGGTTAAATCCGGGTCGAATAAGCAAGTGAGCGAGTGCAAGCAATTGCATGCTCACTCACTATGTAGTGGGAACAGGTCAAACGGGATTGGGTGTGCGCACCTGCTTTCTGTGTGGTGGGGTCCACGGGGACGGGTCGAATGGAGTTGAATGAGCAGGCATGTGCAAGTGTCCTATGTAGTGCAAATGGGCAGAATGGGCGGGAAGCATGCACAGGCTTTGAATGGGTTGTGTGTACGAGTGAGTGTGCAATCTGACACTGGCGTGAACAGCTTCGAACGGGTGAGGGGTTGAGTGAGCGGATATCGGATTTTGCCGGGTGAGGATTCGGGGCTTCTGGGGCTTTGACGGCTTGGCCTGGCCCGGCCTGAGAGGGCTCGGCTTAACCGGCTTCGGGGCTTCAGGCCGAGCTGGCACAGCACTACATGTGCTCCCTCCCATGTCCATCGTCAAGATATACCGCAGACGATACATGTTGTTGAAAACGTATCATACTTTACCTTACTGTATCATACGCTTAGTAATAAGCTTAGTAAGGCAGCTACCTGTACACTATATAAGCAGGAGCTGAGTACGAATAACATTAGCTGACTTACAATCACGCTTGACTCTCAACCGTCACCATCTCTCTCAGGTATGTAAGATCTGTCTGCATTGCTCTTCCCAGCTCCCTGCAAAGGGAGCATGCCATTGCAACAGGTTATGAGCCCTGCTTGCCGTCTGAACAAGATGTGCAATGCAGCCTGCCTGGAACACGATCAGTGACGAGGACGATGTGGAAACGCTCTCCTCTGAGGTCAATGACCGCTCCATCCTGAACAAGGCGAGCACCAGATGATGCCGAAACGCTCTCTGGCATGGTCACCCAGATGACGGGATAGGAGGAGACTATGTCCCTCTGATTTTCCTGGCTCTGGAACGTCATTCGGCGACGCGGCTACTCTGCTCCCCTCATTCTTTATTGAACTGAGCTAATATGTTCTACCCAGAAATCATATCAATGGCCTCCTCTCTCAAGGAGCTCCCGTCCTCACCGGCCCCAACTACATACGTTGGGCCCAACAGATGGATGCCTACCTGCGCTTCACAGGAGTCTTCCAGAAGCTCCGTCGTCCCTGCCCGGAGCATCCGACCACCGTCACGGCTGATGGTGAGCGCATGTGGACCACCCTCACGCCCGCCGACCTGGAGTCCCTCGACACCAAACAGCTCAAGTGGGACGAGAACGATGACAAGGCTCTTGGAGCTCTACGCCTCAAGATAGACCAAAACATTACATTGACTTTTGCTGACTACCAGACTGCCAATGCACTCTGGGACGCATTGAAAGACGCGTATGACACCCCCTCTCTCGCCTCCGCTTACGCGGAGTTCAAGGCTCTCATGGGCCTGACCTTCCTGGAGAACAATCACCCTGCGCAGACCTTTTCGAAGGCCAATGCGCACTTTGCGCTACTCAAGCAACTTGAGTACCCCGTTTCTGACAAGATCAAAGCCATGATCTTTTTGTCGAAACTCCCGTTGTATGCTGACTTTGCAACCCAGCTCCTAAATGCTGGCACCGTCCGAGGCGACTCCACCTCCTCCGCATCCACCCCCTCCGTCGATCGTATCGAGCGTATGACGGTGGCTGCTTGGGAACAACACGTTTCCAAGTGTAATCCCTCCAACCGCTCCAACCCGCCCGCGCCTCACGCGCACAAGACAGGGCCCGTCAAGCGCAAGCAAGACGACCCCCGATTCTCCCAGCAGCAACAACCAGTTGCTGGTCCTTCCAGCTCGAGCTCTGGCTCCAAGCGTTCGCACAAGGAGCGCTGGGAGGGCAAGAGGTCTGAGGGCTCCCGACAGTCTCGCCGTGAGAGGCGAGCACACCAGGCAGCTGAAAAAGCCACAACATCATCATTCTCGTTCGCGTCTCTTTTCGACGCACCGGTCGTCTTCCCCTCTCCCAACGACATCCTCCGACCGGCCGTTCGATACTCGGAGAGGATAAGCCCATCCAGCTCGATGGCACCCTCCACCTCCTCTCTCCCGCCGCCGCCTCGCGACTACCGCAGGCACTCCAACATGCTCGGTACGACCCACTACAGGCCGCCGGCATTCCCCGAAACAAAGAAAGCTGCCTCCTTGGTGCGCTCCCTCGATGTCCCCGCGATCTCATCCACTCTCCGACGCCTCGATGAGGTAGTCTCTCACAAGCGCCCTCATGGCGCAGATGCAGAACCTTCCGGTTCTTCCTGCCCACCTTCAGGTCTCCCTCCGGTTGATGTCCCTCTCATTGACCTCACTCACTCCCTCGCCGAAAGGCTCGAGGATGACATGTGGGTCCCATTCGCTCCCACCACTCGCGTCGATGACGACGACACGGTGAGCATGGGCGAGGTTGACGACATCCGGGACGAATACCTCGAGAGGTTCTTCTCTGAGGCCGCCGATGTCTACGCGGAGCTGGTGGATACCGACGCCCATGGCAATGTCGTGGATGCCCAAGGCAACATCGTCGAGGATGAGGATCCGTACGCCTACGGGCTCCTCGACTCCGATGACCCAATGGAATAGCAAATACCTTCCTTCCTCTGTCCTTCTTACACATGAGCTGACGAGCAAGCCTTCCGTGCAGAAATTGTACGTAGAAACGCTCGGACATTCGTAGTTACACCACTTGTAGCTACGCTTTCCAACAATGAGAATTTGTTGAATGAATGTGCTCAGTGTGATAATTGTAAGAATGACAAGAAGGGTAAAGGGAAAGCACACTCCCATAAGACGCCTCGTGATACTTGGCTTCTCAACTCAGGGGCTTCTGCCAACTTCACATGCGATTATGATGACTTCGTGGAGTACAAGCCATACTCTACGCCTACGTACTCCCAGACAGCAAATGGGAGTGCACCTATACTCGGCACTGGTACTGTCCTCGTACGGTACAACCAACGACTTGTGCGATTATCGCCAGTCATTTACATGCCCAGTTGCACCATGAAGCTTATTTCCATGGGCACCCTCCTGCGCAACAAGTGTATCCGAATCCAACAGGATGAGGATGCAATCCACTTTCATGACACCTGTTCTAACACGAACTTCCTATCTTTTCCTACCCACCAGGTGACACCATGTATTGGATATCCGCCCCGCCTGTCCACAATGCACAAACTCTCACTCTGGTTGCAGTCGACTACGACCTCCTGCACCGGCGACTTGGGCATGCTTCGAAAGAAGTACTCCGTGCTGCAAAGTGTCACACGTCCGATTGCCCGGACATCCCTATTCCGGATCAACCCGACTTATGTCGCGGTTGTCAATTGGGCAAGCAGCCCAACCGACCCTTCCCTCATAGCGAGATGCGGGCTACCGCTTCCTTTGAGTTGATCCACTGCGATCTGAAATCGTTAGAGACTCTCAGCTACACGAAGAAGCGCTATGCTGCTGTGTTTTACGATGACTATACTTCTCGGGCTGGATTTCTTGTCTCGCGACCAAGGATCAGGCCCTTCAGGCCACTAAGCAGTTCTTCGCTTATGTGCGAACACAGTTCAACGCCAACATCAAGCATTGGCGCTGTGATGCAGGGGGAGAATTCACTTCCAAAGCGTTCACTGAATTCCTTCGGGATAATGGTGTTCACATTCATCAGTCTGCTCCTTATGCTCACCAGCAGAATGGACGTGCGGAGCGCTTTATACACACACTGGTGGATAAGGCTCAGGCAATGCGCCTTGACGCCTGCTTGCCCCCTTCCTTCTGGCAATTCGCCCTCGAGCATGTGGCTCATGTTTACAACCGCACTCCTAATGCTCGCCTGCAGTGGAAGACCCCCTATGAGCTGCTCCATGGGTACAAGCCCGCTATCTCTCATATTCGAGTTTTCGGATGTGGTGCCTACGTGCACATTCCCGATGAAACGCGAAAGGGTAAACTCACCCCTAAATCCGAGATGATGACATACCTCGGTGTAGCTTCCGGCTCTGACCGGAACTACCTATTCATACGGAGTAACACTTCTCCTTTTACTGCTGCACATGCCATCTTCGACGAGCATTACTTCCCCAATTGTGAGCGCATGAGACCTTCCGGTCCGGTGTCTCACCATGTGCCTCCACATCGGCATGAGGATAACCCGGATGTTGATTCCGATTCCATCCACTCTGATGACGATGATGCGGCTACCCCTCGCTCTCGTCCTCCACCGGTTGCACCTGCATCTCCTTCTGGAGATGAGCATCTGCCTCTTGCGGAGCCTGCACTGGTTACTCCTCCTCGTGCGCCTCGTCCTCCTCTGGCTGTGCCTCCCACTCCTCGCCACAGTGAGCGACAACGCCGCCCGCCTATCTGGCCGGGAAATGTTTATGGCGAACAGTGCCACCCTCTACAACAGCTCAGGGAGATTGAGCGTGACACACGCTGGCGTGAAATTGTCCAGCTGGGTCCCTCCGCCACTCCTGACCCCTCTGTCGATGCTCTGGGTGGACCCTTTGTGGAGCCCGATGACGCCGACTCCGAAGAACTTGTCGAACGCTTGGTTCGGGCAGGGGGAGCTGAGCTGGCCTAATTTTTACTTGAACGCGCCGTCCCCATGGACGATTACCACCACGCCTCAGTAAATTATCGCGAATGGTCATACCGCGACATCCTTAAGCTGCCAGCAGATGAACAATCCCTCTGGCATAAGGCTTGTGAGACTGAGCTCCAAATGCTCAAAGACCAAAAGGTCTACCAAATTGTTGATCGCCCCGCTCACCGCAAGGTGATTAAAAACCGATGGGTCTTCGATGTCAAACCTGATGGCCGTAAACGCGCCAGATTGGTTGCCAAAGGTTTCTCCCAAGTGGAGGGCATCGATTTCGATCAGATTTTCTCCCCAATAGTACGATTCAAAACCGTCCGATGCATGCTCGCGCTTGCTGCACTTGAGTCATGGTATATTACCAGACTAGACGTACGATCCACCTATCTCTATGGCGAACTGGAAGAGGAACTCTACATGGAGTTTCCTGAGGGTTTCCTGTCCCCTCATCTCAAAGGCAAGGTCCTACGACTCCTGCGCGCAATCTATGGCTTGAAACAGGCCGGACTCATCTGGTGGAAAACTCTGGACAAATCTATGAAGGAGCTAGGATTCACCCGCTTGCACTCCGATGCTGGACTATTTGTCTATCGGGTCAGTAAAACATTTGTGCTCGCCATCATCTACGTTGACGATGCCCTCTTCTGCGGACCTTACCGAGCTTTAGTAGATAAGCTCAAGGCCGCATTCATGAAGAAGTGGGAATGTCGTGATCTCGGAGAACCACATGAATTCCTCCGAATGGCAATCAAGCGAGATGGCTGGAAAATATTCCTGGACCAACAAGAATACCTCGCTAAAGTTCTTGAATGTTGTGGCATAGCAAACGCTAGGCCTGCCTATACACCGCTCCCTCCCAGTTACTACCTGGAGAAGAACGATGCCCCTATCAACCCTGCATTGCGGACGTGCTTCCAGCAGGTTATTGGCTCGTTACTTTACCTAATGATTGGCACTCGACCCGATATCGCATAGGCGGTTAATACCCTCGCCTGTGCATCTGCGAATCCATCACAAGCCCATCTCGATAAGGCCCTGCATATTTGCCGGTACCTTGTTGGCACACGAAGTTACGCGCTCGTGTATGATGGCTCCCTGGATAAGGGACTTTACACCTGCACTGACTCCGATTGGGGTCAAGATCATCTCACTCGCCATTCCCAAACCGGGTACTACATGAAATTGGCGAATTGTGTGTTTTTGTGGAATTCACACTTACAAAAAACCACTGCTCTGTCGTCCACCAAGGCGGAATATATGGCTTTGAGTGACTGTACTCGCCAAGCCGTCTGGATCCGCCAGATGATGAGGGAATTTGGTTTCAACCTTGGTCCAATTCCCATTTGTGGCGACAATCAGGGGGCGCTATTCATTGTGCAAAACCCCGTTACAGAGAAACGGTCAAAGCACATCCAGATTAGGTATCATTTCATGCGGGACGCGCTAATGAATACAAAGGATGTTGAGCTATTGTATATCCCCGGGACTGACAACCTGGCGGATATGTTCACCAAGAACCTCGTTCGTGTCACGTTCGAGAAATTTCGCTCACAGCTTGGCCTCGTTTTCTCCAACATCGTTTAAATTCGTTACGTTCTCTTCTTTCAGTGCTTACTCTACTATGTACACCAAGCAAGGGGGAGTGTTGAAAACGTATCGTACTTTACCTTACCATATCATACGCTTAGTAATAAGCTTAGTAAGGCAGCTACCTGTACACTATATAAGCAGGAGCTGAGTATGAATAACATTAGCTGACTTACAATCACGCTTGACTCTCAACCGTCACCATCTCTCTCAGGTAGGTAAGATCTGTCTGCATTGCTCTTCCCAGCTCCCTGCAAAGGGAGCATGCTATTGCAACACATGTATCATTCCAAGAAGGACACGACAATATAAGATATTTTAATTTCTGAAACCAGGTGAAACGTCAGTGTCACGGTGCCATATCCCTTCCGTGTCCACACATTATCATCTAATTCCTCTCCCTCATCTGCTACGATGCAATCTGGGTCATTTTTGGTATCACTGTCCTCTTCAAGTTCACATTCATCCCTACCACTGGTTGCATCTGGTTCGTCTTCATTGTCTTCCTCGCCATCATTCCTCAGGCTGCTTGCAATCGTGACTGGATTGATGGCATCGTCTGGCACGGTACCTCCTTCCCTCTGTAGAATTTCATCCCAATCCCATGTAGCTATGTGACCAACCCCACCGTCACGGAACCGCATGAACATGTGTAATAGTAGCTTGGTCATTCAATAGTACGAAAGGGAAAAGAAAAACATACTATCTCCCGCCGCGTCTCAATCTCTCTGTTCTCTGTCAATGAAAATGAAACGAATACGTGTATTGATATGAGTGTGTCATTGTGCATGTGTGCAAGGCAGTGACGAGACTGAGAGATTCTCCGCAACTCGGCTCAGCTCGGCTACGACTCGACTTTACCGACTTAGCGAGCGGCTCAGCTTCAGGCAACTTGACTTCACCTAAAATCGGTTTGGTTAGTCGATCTAGCCGGCTCTGAGTCGGGGGCAGCCTGGCGTGTTTGGCCAATCCCAGTAACTCCAGTCGTGACGCCGTTCAACGTTCAAGTTTGTGCCCAACCACCAACCTTCCAGCCACACGGGCAGAATCACACCCATTCATACTGACTGAGTGAGAAAGCTCACCCCAGGCCACTCACCACCAACAGACTCACCACCTGACCCACCGCACTGGCCTGTTCGTGCACGATTGCACTTATTCTCGCACCCCACCAACAAACGACGCAGTGACACCGATCAACCACCCAACCCACTTGTTCACCACCCCATTTGTTTGTCACCCAACCCGATCATTTACTACCCAACTGGCTCCTTCAACCACCCAACTCACTTGTTCACCACCCAGCCTGCTCGTTTGCCACCCACCTGCTTGTTCACCACCTGCTTGTTCCCTACCCAACCTGCTCGTTCGCCTCCCAACCCTCTCGTTCACCTATCAACCCATTCGTTTGCCACCCAACCAGCTTGTTCACTACCCAACCTGCTCGTTCCCTACCCAACCCGCTCGTTTGCCACCCAACCGGATCGTTCACCACCCAACCCGCTCATTCACCACCCAACCAGATTGTTCACCACCCAACCAGATTGTTCACCACCCAACTCACTCACTTGTTTCCCACCCAACTGGCCCCTAACTTGCTTGTTTGCCACCCAGCCCGCTCGTTCACCATCCAACTGGCCCTTTCAAACCCACTCATTCGTCACCCATCCTGCTTGTTCACCACCTAATCTGCCTGTTTCTAGCGATGTCGATTTATTCACGGAATACAATAACGATACAATGACAATATGATGACTGACACTATGACTATGACTATGACTCCTACCATGCCTAGCTGTTTGTATCCTACCACCACCACCCGACAATGACGACGTGATGATGAAGACCAACCATTTCACACCAATCCCTGGTCCACCAACAGTGGCAACACGACATGATGTGTTCATCTTGTTGTTGTTGTTGTTCGTCCTTACTGACAGTGCTCTTAGCCAGCAATCTCATTTCGATTCGCCTCAAGTCGTGACCCTCGCCATCACTCTGGTGCTCTCAATCCACCTCACCACCACAATTCTCAACACTGGCACATGTTGATTTGTGCAGCCACCACAGTGGCAGTTATTGAACATGGGATTCCCAAGACCCTGACAGTGATGCTCAACATGTGGCATTGCCCATTGTGTTACAACGTCAGGACCAGTTTCTGAACAGACATATCGAGATCAATAGAGGGGGTGGCCTAGTTACAGCACTGTGACAAACGCGTCAATTTCCACCCATCCATGCACGCGCACTCACCCAACTGGGCCAACCCTATCACACATCACCAACGCGCCGCCCGAGTGTTCGAAACTTCGAATCACATTGCATGCCATCGTCCCCAGGGCCCACTTGTTTGCGTGCACCTAACACACCCAAGCTGAACAACTCAAGTATGGCGTTCTAGGACAAAGTCTACGTGGAGTCGTTGATCAATTCCCCTTACTCGTTCACACATGGTCAACAGCCGGTCAACCATCTGCCAGTGAGGCATTTCGATGGACTCGGGCGGAGACAAGGATAATAGGACTAGTGACTGGTGAAAGACAACAATATCATGGATTGATCACAAATCGTACAATGGAACTGTTGGAACATATGCACGCTGATGTCAACAGGCTGAAGTCCAAGAGATCTTAAAATAAAAATAAAATAAAATAAAAAAACACTTATACCTATATGAATGTTATCGCTCAGCGAGTATGTACAAGACGATGGGAAAAAATAACTTATCGTTGTCAAGTGGCTCGTCGTTGTACATGCTTAGTTTACGCTCTCTTTTAGTTCCTACTGGGCCTATCATTGTTTGTCAGGGGCATGCAGCCTCAAGGACGCATGCGAGGGGTGAGAGTGGGATATCAACAGATCTCAAATTCCTCAGTCATGACAACATCACGAGCTGCAGGGCACAGTTCTTGTTCAATGGTCTAGATAGACTGATCTTCATCAAATGATTGGAGAGTGGCAGTTCAGAGTAAAGAGCACGTATAGTCGTAATTAGGTATTTCTGAAAAGGAGAGCATGCAGGCATAGAGAAGCATCTTCGATAGCTCTGGAAAGCTGATTTCATTGCACAGCTACTTGACAGCTGTTGTTTGCTTGTGCTCCAGTACTGCCAACAACTTGGGTTTCTTTTGCTTGCTGACATGCAGCCAAGGGGAGAGACCCAGAAAGAAGATAAATTAGAACATAGACAAGGGATTCGAGATCATCACAATGACTTAATTCATGTCCCAGATGGCTATTGATAGAGGCAAAGGCTGGTGTTCCAGTGAGGCCATGTTTTAGACAGAATGGAATATGCCTGCCTGTCAGGTGGCAAAATGCCAAAATTGACAAGGTAAATAGTGAGAGACTTGTCAACATCCATAAGGATGTTTTGCGGTTGAATATTGCCATGAACTAAGCCATGGAAATGGATCTGCTGAAGGTGTGACAACTGTAGAGTGATCAGAGTAAATTTAGAATTTGTACTCACAGGTATGCACCAGCTGATCACCAATACAGTGACTCCAAAAAGCGTTACAATAACTAACCCCAAACCGGGGCGCGAAGCGCCCCGCAACCACCCATGAGAATATCGCTTTGCTTTGGTGAACCCAAACAAAGTACAAACCCTTGGCTACAAATCGGTCCCTGGGTCATGTGATTTGGCCTAGGGGTTGCAAAGATATGACTGTTTTAAAACAGGAACACCATTGTAACAGTTTTTGGACTTTTGCCATA
>JBBPJJ010000395.1:0-20613 GCA_038088635.1 Veloboletus limbatus
CAGATGTGTATAAGTGACAGGGGTTGTACTAGTTACCGCGTCGCAACCCCCCATGTCCAACATGTGAAAGAAAAAAAAAAACTCGTTTTTGAACGGTGAACCCCCCCCCCCCAGTGTGCGTAGCAAACATATGTGTCGAAGAGCTCAACGGCGTCATTTTTCCGAGAAAGTGTTGACATGCAAAAGCGCGCTCGTAAATTTTTTTTTTGTGCGTTCTTCAGTCCAGCGTGCTGTGTGACACGTGTTATGTTCGGTACGCTAAGCCTTTCAACCTTCCGGATCGTGTGATGAGTGAGCATTGAAGTGGAAGGGCTCGCCCGCCCGCTCGAGGCACCACCGCCATACCCCATGAAACATGTGCGATGATGGGAGGATCGATCGTTTCACGATTTGAAAACTCCGCGTTCTGCGCGAGGTTTGAGGGGGGAAGTGACTCCAAAATTTGAACAGAATGTATCATACTACTATTTAGTACCTCCGAAAAATAAAATAAAATAAAGAACTGGCCCAAAGGCTTGCCAATTCTACCGAGGAATTGTTTCATTTCATCGACTCCGCGCTGTTCTATTGTTTGAAAACAAGCGTGAATGGTAGAAGCACCCTGCCATGTGACCCATTCGAGCGAAAACCCAGCCTCTAGTGGTATTTGTAATCTGATAATCATCAGATCCGAATCAATCCGTAGGCCGAAGAGTGTTGTGTCGCGACATACCTCACAGCGACACGGACATCGTATCATTGATGTTGAAGGACCTCTCACCGTAGAAGTCGATTGACGAAGACTCGAATGCACTACACTGCGAGTCGTTTTGCCGCCGCATCACAGTGGGAGTTGAGATCGCATGGCAGTCCCCCCATACGGAGACACCACTCAGCTCGACAATCCACATGCGCTGCCGCTTTCCATTTCTGTGGCAACCGTCAATAAACTTGTGTGCCAGTCGCTGCATGACGAGTCCGAGTGTCAAGTGAATGAGAGATGCGGCGGCGGCGGCGGCCGACTGTCCGGGGTTGCGCGTACTACCCGCATCTTTTCCAACGTACTGGCAAAAAAGAAAAAAAAAAAAAAAGGTCTGGAGCAGCCGGGGACCTTGACGCCTAATGAAGACGGACTGATGCGGCATGCACTACCCGAATCGAGATCAATGTCAGCCCCTCGCGGATGCGCCGTTCCATGTGGACCGCCAGCACCAAAAAGGTCGATATGATTCGATTACGAAGGAGGTAGGTGTGTCAGATCGGCGGCGGCGCAACACCCTACTTGTTGAAAGGCTGCTTGACACAGTAGGCGATACCGCGGATTGGAATACTTTTTAGTTTATCAGTTGGAGGGTGGATTTCAAATCCATATTCGATTAGCCTCCGCAACCACGGCGCACTGGCTTCCTAGGCCAACACACTAATCAGGGGATTTTTTTTTAGTCACTGGGTAAGCATGTACTGGACACCAACAGCGACACGGTTGGCAAAAACGTGCATGTCCAAGGGTGCGCTGGCTACTGCTTCTGGCTGATCAGGCGTAACAGGTTCCCCTTGAGGCTTGAAAGCTTGGGGTTTCAGTGAGTATCACGCTGCCCAGGGCCCAGAAGTCTGGGATCTGCCGTTTCCGAGGCTACCTGACAGCTCACGGAGTCCCATGACCACTACCCACCTATTTACCAGCAAGGCGCCTAAGGTAGCGTACTATGATTAAGTTACTTGTACGGGACCAAGTTACTCTAGTTTTCGCTCGTCGTACTGCGCTTCGACATGTGTGCAGTCTGTTTCCAAAAATACCAAGTCACGACAGGTTGGGGTAACCGTGGTCGTCCAAACCCGTCCGGAGCCAGAAGAATCAGCGCTTCAAGAATATCACTAGTCACCAGAAGCACGCCAGGTTGCCGACGTGCATCCGTTTACCTCATATCAGTGCCATGCTGCATGTGATCTACATTTTAGTCAGTGTCTGGACACTGTTTGATTGACAGGCAAGCACGTCTGTCTGTCTACGTCTGATCTGAGTCAGTTGGAGTGAAGCATCCTGACAGAACCTTGAACGTTCCCGGACTTGTATATTGGAGACAAAGCATGACGAACGTAAGTATGTCTTTGCGAGCAAAAAAAATAAAAACAGTATGTGGAGTGTGTAAGAAGCAGCGATTGATACGACGCAGGGGTATATCGATGTGACACGAAGCGAGGGTTGTATTATTAGTATTGTCGGGTCGGCGCCCCGCCTCACATCGTTTTTCGAGATTCCTGTCCGTTCGGCGATAAATTCGTCCGCCATGGACAAGATGGTACACGACTCCGCATTCTTAAAGGAAGCAAATATAGCCAGCGTGACAACTGCTACCGAAATCGTCAATATGAAATAACATATCATTCGAAAGGCGAGGTTAGCCCATCGGAGCGTAAGCGGGTTGAAATCAGTCCATCCTGACTTAAAATGGGTTCCGGGAATATTCACTGCCATATGTGTGATTTGGATGACGGATCGTGTCGTTTCCTCCGGAGCATGTTCCGATATCCCGATTGTCCACGACCATCCTCCAGCTTTGCGGGGTACCACCGCGTTCTGTCCTGGATGGGGATGCCAATGAAGACGATGATATCACACGAGCGGAAGCTGCGGGGAAACCAAACCAAACAGAAAGGATGATCCGCATCTCAATCGAGCTCGCAATGACACGTCAACATGCGGACGGAGCAGCCTTGAGCCATCCAAGATGGGTATACACGCACGTGAAGCCTAGTGAGCAGTACATAGCCTAGGAGTTGAGTGTCGCATCTTCTTTGATATGTGGTATGCGAAGAAGAAGCACCGTTTCAAAGGGAGTGCGAGTGCGATAAATTTGCATTATTATGTAAGTAAAATATGAGGTCTATGTAATGGAATGAGCTTACATAAAATGGGGTGCCGCCTGCTTGTATGTAGAAGCGAGAGACATTGGAAACGGTGCGCTGTGCGTTGTGCAAAGCGAAACATGAAGGCACAGGGATTCGGAAAGTCTTGCCGAGAAAGTGTACCTAGAGTAGGGATTATTTACGACCTGCACCCGAACCGAGAAGACCTGATTGACTTTGTTTGTGTGACAAGTTGTCACTGCTAAGTATCTTGTTATTATTATTATTGTCGTTACCAGGCCGCCGCATTGACAGGCTGTCCTCACGTGAGCTTCCGCTACTTATGAACCCCATGGTACGCCAGGCACGAAAAACTGACAGGGCATGGCTAGGCAGCATTCGGATCATGAGTCCAGTCCCTCCCCCCCTCGAAGTCAACGCGACACGGCATACTCAAGCCTATCGTGCTGATACCGAGAGAAATGGTGGAATGGAGCGATGGGCCAGGTACGTCTGGATGAAACTTTTCATGGGAAACTGGCGTGCGGACATGACAGGCCGGTTGCGATGCGGGGTGACCCGCTTATGTGGGGGAATGCCATTTCCCGGCTGTCACTCCCGTGCCATAGATTTTCCTTAAAAACCTCAGCCACTCTCGCCGCTTCTTCTCCACCTTTGCGGTTCAGAGCGCTTCTCTCGCACTTTTCAGCGTAGTCCAATTCCTCCTCTCAGCGCTCTCTCGTCGATTCAGCCATGCCTGCCGGGGGTGTCAATTTCGCCGCTGCTGTGGACGTCAACCGCATCGAGGCTCCTGTCACTATCAAAGCCTACCTCCTCTGCGCCTTTGCTGCCTTTGGTGGTATCTTCTTGTGAGTCACTCTTAACAATCCATCTCTGTCCTCCCCTCATCCCCGCGAGCAGTGGTTATGACTCTGGATACATCAATGGTGTCACGGGTTCAAAAGTCTTCATTCACCTCATCCAAGGCGCTGACGCAGCTTCATTGTCGAGTTCCAACAACTCGCTCATCACCTCTATTCTTTCGGCTGGCACGTTCTTCGGTGAGGCTCAACCTTCTATTCTTTGTATCGCATAGCCGATCAGGCTTCTCTTGACAGGTGCCTTGATTGCCGGTGACATTGCCGACTGGTTTGGTCGTCGACCAACCATCATCACAGGCTGCCTCATCTACATTATCGGATGCGTTCTCCAGGCCGCTTCCGCAGGTCTCGCCCTTATCGTCGTTGGTCGTCTCATTGCTGGTGTGGGTGTTGGTTTCGTGTCTGCCATTATCATCCTCTACATGTCCGAAATTTGCCCGAGAAAAGTTCGTGGTGCCCTTGTCTCCGGCTACCAATTCTGTGAGTGGAACCTCATTTCCCAAGCTCGATTCACCATTGATAACATGTTTTTCCCGTAGGTATCACCATTGGTATTCTTCTCGCCGCATGTGTCACCTACGCCACCGAGTCAAGGACGGATTCGGGATCGTATCGTATCCCAATCAGTGTCCAATTTGCTTGGGGTTTGATCCTTGGCACCGGTCTTTACCTCCTCCCAGAGTCCCCCCGTTACTTCGTGAAGAAGAACAGGATCGATGATGCTCGTGCCGTCCTGTCCCGACTTCGTGGTCAACCAGAGGAATCTGACTACATCACTTCCGAGCTTTCCGAGATCGTCGCCAATGCCGAGTATGAAAAGAAGATGATTCCCACTGAAGGGTACTTCTCCACCTGGGCCCAATGTATCAGTGGCTCTCTTTGGGAGGGAAGCAGCAACGTTCGTCGCACCGTTCTCGGCACTTCTCTCCAGATGATGCAGCAATGGACGGGTGTCAACTTTATCTTCTACTACTCTACCCCCTTCCTCGAGTCCACTGGCGCCATCTCCAACTCTTTCCTCATCTCCCTCATCTTCACCCTCGTCAATGTACTCTCCACCCCCATTTCCTTCTTTACTATTGAGAAAATCGGCCGTCGCCCCCTTCTTATGTAAGCCGTACAACCGTTCGCACACTGCGGTCGTTTATGACTGTTTTCCTTTGCAGTTGGGGTGCTTTTGGTATGCTCGTTTGCCAGTTCCTGGTTGCCATCATCGGTGTAACCGTCGGCTTCAACAAAACCCACATTAATGCCCTGGGTGTTACCACCGCAAATAATATCCCCGCCGTCAATGCCCAGATTGCCTTCATCGCAATCTACATCTTCTTCTTTGCCTCTACTTGGGGTCCTGGTGCCTGGGTCGTGATTGGTGAGTCCTGCCCTTCCGGTTCCAATTCTTTTTTTCCGTGTTCATTGGATCTCGGCTCATGCTCCACTTGTGTACGCAGGTGAAATTTTCCCCCTCCCAATTCGTTCTCGTGGTGTCGCTCTCTCCACGGCCTCCAACTGGTTGTGGAACACCATCATTGCTGTCATCACTCCCTACATGGTCAACCCAGATGCAGGCAACCTCCGCTCGTCTGTCTTCTTCATCTGGGTACGTTTTCCATCGCCTTCTCGGTCTCTTGCTTGATTGACTGACGGACCCGTGTGCACATTGTCATGATACAGGGCTGCCTCTGCACATGCGCCTTTATTTATGCCTACTTCCTCATCCCAGAGACCAAGGGTCTCACACTCGAGCAAATTGACCGGATGCTCGAGGAGACGACGCCGCGTACATCGACAGGCTGGGTGCCAAGCACCACGTACGCACAGGAGTACGCCAAGGAGAAGGGAGACATTGAACAAGGGAGCGCATAGGCGTGGCCGTTCAACGTCACGAGGACAGTACCGAGATATGAACACACGTTGGATAGTACACCAAATCTCATTTTTCATCTTGTTTTCTTTTTTTTTTCGTTTTGGTTTTTTACTCGGATGATGAATAATTGATGATCTTTTTACGGATGAGTCTTTCGATGCGATTGACCCCTGTAACCACGCCGTCACTGAGAGATGGATCAGACTGACATGTTACATATTGTAATGAATTTACTGTCGGCCTGGCTCATGACGCGATTTTTCTCGTGAGAATTACCGCCTTTTTCTTTTCGCGCGTTCGTCGCGGCCGCGTATGCGTGTCCCAGTTCCGACGGAGACCTCTCAAAGGCACACGTTCCTAGCAAAAAAAAAAAAAAAAAGGTGGAAAAGACGTCAACAACGATCAAGCTGAGTACATTAAGGCAAAACAAGTGCCGCATCCGTTCACACCACACAGCACCATGACCCGAGGCCTGAGGCCGCCTGGGGGAGGTACATGCCTACCTACCTATTGTTGACATGATACTTGGTTTACACTGAAAAGGCGGCACCTCGACAAGAGATGGACGGCTCGAGGGGAGGACAAAGTGTCACATTATGTCCACCTCACTTGGGAACTTTCACTGAGGGCTCAATACTGGCGTCACGGATCGCGCGGGGTGAAAAGGCTTCGCCACCTGATGCAGTCGCCGTATTATGGGATGCAGCTCGTCGGCGGGGATATGGCACGCGCGCCGCTGCTAGGCGGTTGCCGTACCCCTCCAAGGAAATGAAAACGTCGGCGCATGTTACAATGCGTCAGCGCGCGCTGCTGATTGGCTGACGATGGCGCGTTGCCACCTCACCTTCGTATGAAGTAGGGCCAATCAGCTCATTCCCCAACCATGTCACCTACATTGGCAATGCGTGGCCTCCGGGTATATATGTCATGCTAGTATTGATAGCGATGAAACCTTGTGGCCGCCATCAACCTCAGACCAAAAAAAATAGGTAAAGATGTGTCATGTTATATGTTGGTCTTCGCAGTAAAAATACTGGTATGTATGGACACATCGTTCCGCGCCGTCATGCATACGACACCGCTTCTGACGTGCGCCCTTGTCCAGAGTCATTCTTGACGAACGCACGTGTACATTGTGCCATCGTCACAGAGCTGAAATCACGGTGTGTCAGAATTATGCCTCCCGGGTACGATGATTACGCACGCGCGTGAGACGGGATCCGTTTGGTAAAAGTTGGTAATTGGCTTCTTGAATGCCCCGCCAGACACCTTGGCACCCGCTGTCGTAGCTGCCAGCGTCTTCAGACCGGCGAGCGCTATGTCCACAGACGTCGGCTCCGTCACGTCGTACCGCACCAAGGCAGGTGATATCTCCCACAGACGGTCCCTCAAGCCAAGTACATCGTCATACGGCAATGGAGTGCCAACGAATTCGGAGAGGGCACTGTAGAAAGCGGGTGATTATGAGGCGATAGTAGGACAGTCAGGATGAAAGCACACACCGGATGATCTTCCAGTCTTCTCGTGAGGCACCTGGTGGAGGCACCGCGGCACGTCCAAGTTGTGATCGACCTTCTGTGTTGACCCACGTCACAGATTTCTCCGTGTATGCGGCAGCAGGCAAGCACACATCTGCGAGCGACGCGCCCAAGTCACCGTGGTGACCCTGGTACACCACAAATGCATCCCGCGGGATCGATTCAGGGTCAACCTCATCGGCGTTAAGGAGGTAGATAAATTTGGGTTTCGTCGCCGTGGCCTTCTTCGAGGGTACGAAGCCAATCTCGTATGCGGCAGGTCTAGATGCGATCTATGTCATATAAATAATCCTCAATGAAGAAACTGCATCGAATGTGACTCATGAAACCTACCCGGTGAAGAACAGAGAAACCATTCCATTCGGGAGTGATCAGAGTATTCTTGTTCTTCTCAACGAACTTGGCGAGGGCGTTATATGCAGCGGCGCCGTCAGGGTGCTCTGAAAGTCCACTGCTAACGATGATCAATGGTCTCTTTGCGGCCTTGAATTTTTCAGCAAAGGCGCCCTTGCCAGCGATGAAGTCAGCCAGTGCTTTACTGTCCGCGCCGAGGTAGTCATAGCCGTATGTTGTATCTGCAGGTTCGCCGATGAGACCAACCTCAAGACCTGTGTGTAACCAACTCTTTCTAATGCGTGAGTTTAGGACAGCAGCCTCATGACGGGGGTTGGTGCCAACGAGAAGGATAGCATCGGCACTCTCAATACCGGGAATAGTAGCATTGAATAGGTAGTTCGACCGGACATCGATGCCGTGCGGAGGTGACGCATTGCCATTTACTTGGTCGAGGCAAAGATTGTCGGAGCCCAATCGGTTGACAAAGTCTTTGAGGGAGACAAGCGACTCCGTATCTGCCAAGTGGCCAGCGACAGCCTGAATCTCGTCGTCCTTAGCACCTGAAGCCGCGAAGCCATCGGTAATTCTCTGTAATGCTTCTTCCCAGGTCGCTGGGACGAACCTGTCGCCTTCCTTGATCAAAGGTGTCGTCAAACGTTGGAACTTGAGGCCGTCGTATGCATAACGGGTCTTGTCGCTGATCCATTCCTCATTTACATCATCGTTGGTACGAGGTTGTATCCGCATGACTTGCACGCCCCGAGAGTCAACACGTATGTTCGAACCAACAGCATCTAGTGCATCTATGGATTCCGTGCTTTTGAGTTCCCATGGGCGGGCGTGGAAAGCGTATGGTTTGCTCGTCAATGCACCGACAGGGCAAAGGTCGACAATGTTGCCAGAGAGCTCCGAATTCATCGTTTTCTCGACATACATGCCGATCTGCAAGTCATTTCCACGGCCAGTGGTGCCCAGCTCCTCGACACCTGCGACTTCGTTCGCGAAACGGACGCAGCGGGTGCATTGAATACAGCGGTTCATGGATGTCTTGACGAGAGGTCCAAGATCCTTGTTCTCTACAGCACGTTTTCCGGTAATTTCGTGGAAGCGCGTACGGTCAGAGCCATAGCGCATCGACTGGTCTTGCAAGTCACATTCACCACCTTGATCACAGATAGGACAATCTAGCGGATGGTTGGCCAAAAGGAACTCCATAACACCCTCGCTGTCAGAACATTAGAGCCGTAAAGTTCAAGTCGCTTATAGACTCACCGAGCCTCGTGAACCAGAGGTGTGTTAGTAAAAACCTTCGCACCAGGCATCGCCGGCATGGCACTACGTAGTGTCAATGCAAAATATCAAATAAAACGATATGAGATACTCGCCATGACGCGACTGGTTTTGGTGACCGCTCAACCTCCACTAAGCACATGCTACCATGGACGAATGTCATCCCGGGTGTTTAGTTCTGAGTAATTTTCACACACCGACAGTTACCAGCAATTGCGAGCCTGAAATGGTGAGTCCAAAAACCAGACGAGGGACCGATGGCATACTGACCTATCGTGGTAGCAGAATCTTGCATGGGAATTAGGACGCGATAATCATTGAGTGCGAACGAAGAAACTCACCGGGGAATGACTGCACCAGCTGCTTCGCATGCCTGAATCAAAGCGGTGCCTATTCACCTCTCAATCCAGGCTCTCATAGGATGACCATTAGTTAAAACCAACCTTGCGGGACGGTGACTTCTTTGCCGTCTACTGTCAGGGATATATCCTGTCGGCGCGCGGATGTCGACGCAATTGACCTGCAGCCTACTTTCCGCCATTCTTTTAGCAACAATGTGACACCAATATACAACGGTACAGTACCTTTCGGTGGTGAACCGTAGCAGGCAACATGCCCGAGTCGCCCCGTGGAGGTCGGCCGGGAGACGAGCCTGAGCATGCTAATAGGAAGTACAAAATACTGAAAAAAAAAAGCGGTAGAAAATGTAAGCTGAAGAGCCTTGACCGCTTTAACGCTGGCTTCGTCGTCGGCTGTGAAATCGTCGGTGCTCGTCGCAGCTCACCGTGATCAACGAAATTCCCTGTCCTATCGTTATTAAAGCGGAGATTAATTCTCACGGCACTTGCCGGACACCGAGATCGTTGTCGCCTTTAACAACGATGCTATCTTATCCTCGGTCCAAGTACTCCGTATTGCTGGACGGTGAAGGTAATTATGTGGTCCAATACCCTTTCTCTAGTGACCTAGAATTAATATTCGAGAAATACCCATTGTGTGACTCTTCGCCGCTCGCTTCCTTACTCGTGTGTCTCAGAACCTTTCATCCACCAGGATAAGATGAAGGACTGACATGGTGAGTGATGATGATGGGTATGATCTCCAGGACATGGAGTATGAGAAGGGTGCAGCATCGTCGATAATCGCGCCTTTTGCGAAGCACTGAAGCACTTCCTTTATGGAAAATGACGATGAGTGGACCCGGAAGATCAGTTGAATTCCAACGTCGATCGAAAAAGGAGTAGCGGCTTACTACCAGTAGGATTAAACAATTTACATTCTTCTTCCTCGTCCGACGAAAATGTATTCACCCAAGAAGCCGGCACACTGATCTGCAACACCTGGCACTTCATCCGAAAAATCCGTCAAGCTTGTGTTTCTACACAAGAGAAATGTTACATAACGCTAGAACCGAAAGTGCGTACGGAGATTACACCGCCCATGTCTCATGAAGGTCCGTCCTGTAGCCTCCATGAGCCGTGCAATGCCGTGATCCACTGCTGTCTTGTAGATGGCGGCCAACCTGCATGTGCGCAATGAGCATCGCCGTCGATCATGTACCCTCCGGAACTGTTCCGTGGCACATACACAGGACAAAGGGAAACCGAAATTGCACGTCACATACACACACGAGCCTTGTTTTTTTGGTCTCCTTTTATGTTTATGTCGCTCCTCCATCCCCCGTGACACGCAGAAAAATGATGCCGGGGTAGATGATACACAGCAACTTTCCCAATATCACATGCGTAGCTGCTGCATCCCGAATTGTCTTGGCTTAGTCACCCGGCCCGATGGACGTCCTAGATCGCCCACTCTCATCGCGGCGTGTTTCTCGTTCAAACCCGCATGCTGTACTTATTCTATACAGCAGTCTGCACCTACAAATGCGCCCTCGGCTGAATCATGATTGCATCGATGGTTGGGATGTGGACGCATTGATCAGTAGCCCTCCTGGAGCGTGAGCGTGAGTATGATAGCGAACCCAGATGGGCCGGCAACACCATTCTTGAAGGATTGAAAATGCTATGTACTTTGAAAGACTCCAAACGCCCATAATCGAAACGGAGATCGGCGGCGGTGACGCATGCCACGATGCTGCCAAGCCTCGACGACTAGGGATGCGGCAACTACTCCAACAATAATTCAATCGGAGATTCAATGACGAACAGCAACTTCATCTGGTATCCCTTTTCTCGTTCTTTTTTTTATTATCCCTTACAGACACGGGCGTATTACGGGTGGTAAATAGTATCGTCGATGGAACAAAAGGGGAGGACGAAGAACAACGGAAACGGTCCGAACCAGGGACACATCACGTCTCGTCGCAGCAAACACAAAAAAAGAATATACCGGCGCTCATGGGACAAATGTGACCATCAACACGTTTACGATCAGCTTTTCCAACTCCCCGCCAGACGCAAAATACACCCGTTCCTTGGTCATCGGTCCAGGTGACCAATCCGATAAGATGGATATCTCCGCCTCTGCTAATGCGATCGCACCCGACTCTTCAACTCGTAATCGAATCATATCCCCCTCCGTGCGCATCGTATCAAGTTCTTCGTCCTCGACTGGATTGCCATAGTAACTCATCGGTCGCATGGGTATGGGCACGGGGCGTTTGGAGGGCGAGCTATACGGTGACGTAAAGCCCATCATGGCGGCGGTCGGGGATTCGGGGAGGACGTCGCTGCCGCATTCCACCGTACGATCGATGGGCCAGATGTATCCCCCTGCAGCCCAGTGGAGCTCTGGTGCGAGCTTGTATAGCTTGAGGGCATGGTACAAGAGTGAATCGCTCCCTTTTAACTGCAAGTAACACCATGACGTCAGCTCACGCTCTTCTCCCATCACGTCCCACACCGCACCTCCGCCACCAAGGCGCAAGGCGCGATACAGGAACGCAAACAAGATGGATGGACGTACATGTGGTACCAACGACTCGGCTATCGCTTCGGCTGGATTCACGCCATACTCTTGCGTGAGGTAAAACGCCACCTTTCGCCCTCGCGATAAACTCAGCACGGGGGACAATAAGTCCAGGAAACGCTCGCTCGGTGTAATGAGCGGGTCTACCGTGGGCCCGTACGTTTTGAGATGCACTGCAAATGACATGCTCATCCGACATCCCTGTTGGACGGTCTCGACTTCGTACTCGCATTCGGCGAGGAAGGCGGTCCATTCGAATTGTTCGGGTTGTCCTCCCCCAAAGAATTTTTCCTCGTCGCCGTCAGCGTCGCGCACAATCAGGGCACCACCACGGTATTGCGCGGGGAGGCTGACCATGATCGTGGCCACCCGCCCATCATTCCGCAATGCGCGTGGTTGTGGGGACATTCGACACCCGTTCGCCATCACCTCCAGTCGATCTCGTACCGTGATGAGATAGTGGCCGACGGGCAGATTTGGAAAGAGCGCGTTGCGCACCGCGTCGAGGATAGGGTGGTTCGCGATCTCGAGTGTGGCAGTGAGTGGGAGGTTGGGCGGGTAGAAGAGCGAGTCACGATCGGGATACACGTTAATCCCCGCCGTCTGGTGTGGTCGACACGCCGCGATCAAGACGTCCAGCGCCGGGGGTGTATCGTAATCGACATCAATAGGAAAATCGAGTGAGTGAGTAATGCCACTCTGTTGTGAAGTATTCAAGCTTCAATGCATAGCCGTACAAGCTAGGCTGAGATGAGACGTACCTTGGAGCGGAAGAAGAGGACGAGTGCGGAAGGATCTAGGGGGATGCGCCCAGAAGCGGTAAAGGGACGTGCTTTGGCCATGAGGAAGCGCGAAACGCTCCCACGGAGTGCGTGTTCGGCTGCATAATCTGACTTGAGTCTGCGCGAGGATGGTCGTTTGGGGACATTGGTGGCACTTTTGAGGGGACGTTCGATCTCGAACTCGGGTTGGCTTTTCGTCCGGTGACCTTGATCAGAGTGTCTACTGCTCCCATCCGAGAGACGGCTGGCAGAGGACAATGCGGGTGAAGAGAGGACCGATAGGGGAAACATGGTGAATGGGGAGGCAAGTGTGGAGGAGGTGGTTGGACAGAGAAGGTGGTATTTTACCTCGGACGCGGTGGCTGTATAAGACCACTTGCCCGAGTTGGCTGGTGGAAGAAATGGCGATACCGGGTTGCCTGTCACGGCCAACGCAACGTGTTGATGCCTATATTCCGCTCGCTCCTTCCACTGGAAGGGCGTGAATATGGAATGAAGATAGCGTGGATCAAGATTGGGCACGTTGTGGGAGGAATTCACGTCAGGGGTGTGCACGAACTCGGGATATTATATACACATCTTCTCTCCTGCGCTTGTCTAATGACGCCTTGTCATGATTTGACAACGCGGGAGAACAACGCGGATTCAGCGTGGTAGTTACGTACGTGAATAAAACAAAGTTGAACAACCGTAACTAACTGCAGAGGCGAGCGACAATAAAGGGCCGTCACCTCCCAGATATACTGTGGGTGCCAGTGTGTGTGTTGGACCGTGATGGGTCGGTCCGTTTCCATTTGTATTGTCTTTCTCGAGACAATGCACGTCAACATGTGACCGCGGGTGAACGGGCGCCCGGTTATTGGCGACACAACGCAACACACGTCGTTGGGAAATAACTAGCTTTAGAGAGTGTGGCACGACAATATAACGCATCGAGGTACGAAGAGATGACGTGCGATTTGTGACGGGGGTTGCCCGAACGGGCAAGATCCAGCCTGGGCCTGGAATCGTGCACGGAAGGGACGGGATGATAGTAGGTCGGATCACGACCCGGGGAGGGGGGGGTGGGGGGCAATGAGATTCGAATATGGTGTTATTGTTGCGCCCGAGCCTCCCCGGAAAGTATCGAAGAGCCTGCGGGCAGTGAATCACAACACACTGCCAATGACCGTCACTGCGGCGAGCGTCGACACTTATTTTCCGTACTGCGCCCAATCGACCAGAGTCGATACACTAGGTTGCCGATCCGGGAGGGAGGCAGGGCGACAAGGCGGTGACCCGCATCGTCCAACCTGCATCGCGGATTACTATGCCCGTCGCCGATAAGTCCAGTTATAAACGCATCGCGGTGTGTGTGTCCAAGATAGGTCGGGCGTTGGGCTGTGGTTAGTATCATCACATTTCCCCCCGGTTACGTACCACCCGGAATGCGCCTTCCCTTCCTTCCCCAGTCCATGGCTTCATCGTACGGCATGAGTCGTACTAATGAGATGATATCGGGACTGGACACCACGTCAGAAAAATAAATATTTATATGGGGGGGAAGAAGGATCGGCGTGCGTGGGAAAGACAAGGGGAACATGAAAAGTTCGTCAACTTCGCAAAAATGACGACGAGTCGGGTCATTTACTTTTATTCCCCCCCACCACGCCGCGTTGTTTGTGTTCCGGGGACGAGGCTGCCAAACAAATCCACGTTTGGGTGTCGCACTCGGATGTGCACCCATCGTAGGGGTTCACATCACCCCGGGGTGTGGTGTGCTATCTAGGATGAGTAGTTTCGATTGCATCGATGAGGCTCCTTGGCCCCCCCATATCTACCGCATCGCGATTCATGATCCCATTTAAAAATAGCAACCCCTGACTGTGAACCAGATCTAAATCTTATCTGCTGTATCCCCGGCGTGTGTTCTGAAATTGGTCATACCCTAGTGCTGAATTGAAAGAAGAGAAGATCGTCGCTCTGTCTCATATTCTCAGAGTTCACTCTCAACACGTGTGTTGGTCAGGAATCACTGAGAAAGAGGGTGCCTCTGTCAGCCCGCAGCCGCAGATTCGGAGTGAGTACGCGGCAGTGACGGTGGCCGTGTATGATCGCGGGCCTGCAGCGTATCACCACCTGCATGTATAGTGATAGGCCATCCAGTTACCGTGCCATCTAGATCCCGGTAGTTGCCACGGAAGTCCCCCTGTCCAAAGCCTGGCAACATTGCGCCTTCTGGAAAGTACACTCTTCTGTTGCGCCACCCGCGAGAGGAGAGGAGAGAGAGACAGGGAACCTCGAAGAGAGGGGCACCCATGGTCCAATGGTCGCCTCATGTGTGACAACGCATAGGCACAATCCGGAGCGGAATAGGACAAGGGCCGCCGGAGCGAGTTGCCGTATCGCATATGAAATGTCTGTGACGACTTGTCGAATGTACCCACACACGTGTATCCCCTGGCATCCAATGTCCAACTCCTCCTATGGACGCGCGGTGATTGCCAGTCAGCCTCGCCGGTCATCGGTCATGTCGGAGAAAAACGAAAGAACAGTAAGCTGGTTATCGTCCCCCATCATGATCAGACGATTTGGGCGTCCGCTTGTTGAAAAACACTACTCGCACATAGGGAGAACGGAAAATACGGTCGAAACGACACACGGACATGACAACGGACAAGTATGGGAACTTATAATGGGCTCCCGACACGAGCGGTATCAATCGATAATTCCCAACGTTGGTTTCACTTCACGTCTGGCAAACGGCTTATCTTGTCTTGACGAATCAATCAGAGGGATCTATCCCCATAAACTCATACCCATTGCCCACCGTTGGTTTTCTGGTCGCGATCATCGCGCTGTCCTGTGGATATCCAATATCCATGCGCGCGTGGTCGTGGTCTGGGTGCTCTGGCTCCCTCAATGCTCTTTTCGGGAACTGAATCCGGGCGCTGTGTTCACCAATTCCTTGAGCACCTATGCTCACACATCCTCTCCCATCCCCATTCCCATCCCCGTAGTCAAAAGAGTGCTCTCGATGAATGTTTTTGAGAATTGTGGGGTCTGCTGTTGATACCCATACCACTATCGATGATCCCGATCCAAGACGATCAGTGAATAACCAAAGACCGAATCTGTCGACCATTCCGGGAGTCCATGGAGCTCAAGGTTGGCAGGTCGAGGCCGAAGAGAGAGCGTGCGCCACGGTTGTGCCATCTGAGCATCAACAAAGAGTATCATGACCATCCATCTCATCACGCACCACCATCATCACCGACGTCAGGCTTGATCGTAGAGGGTATCTTCAAAAAGTGAACTTGGTGATATGCCAGACGCTCGTCAGCCTAGTCACCCTAGAAGCTGGGTGGGGTCATCGGTGCGTCGATCGTTTACCACTTGATGCTCAACGATTCTCGAATTCGGGGGGTGAGCTCTTCAACTTGAACGAATAGTTACAAACGTACAGTAGTAGTACCCAATCTGCACGAAAGGTCTGGAGCGCGATGATGGAGGTAACTCGCATACCTTGTCCCCGTAAGGTTTGACGACGATTCGGAAGTAATTGCCGCTACTATGGACGCTGTTACCGCAAAAACTTGCTCGCAACGCTCGAGTCCGTCTTGGAGGATACTCCGAGGAACATTTCGGGGTCCATATGCTCACCGTGTTGCGGTAGATCTCCTCGGATCCTCTGTCATGTTACATGAGGACTGGAGTAGCGCGCCACATCGGGGATACTCTACTATCCTTGGTCGTTAGCATGCGTCGGAATTTTCCATGGAGATGTCCCGGATGGATCTACACTCACTTCAGATTATATGGTAGGTAGAATGGGATTTCCCCGGCGTGGATGAAGCACTTTCTGGTAGTCCTGGCGTCCTTGCTTTCTAGTACCGAAGTTGATCGAACTGAAGGTTCCTTTGTGATGGCGGCGAACATATGGCCCTACAGGAATATATTGAGGGAAGAAAGGGCGCTTTTACTAGACGCTCACCCGTGGCCAACAGCGGGGGTATCCCTCACCTGTGGTTACGCTTGTACCTCGCTGCAAGTTGCCTGCTAAGCGACTGGCCACTTCTCTCTGTGCGTACTCTTGTGGGCGCTCTCGTCGTCCATTTTACCCTTCCACCACACAATCTACGTGCCTCGCTTCTCACATAGGGACCTCGCGCGCTCAAGCTGGGTTCCTTTCAGTCGGGTATCTCCCGGCGCAGCGAGGCTTTCCCACTCGCCCATGGCAGCGGCTCACCATCCACCCCACATTTCGCAACTTGGTGTGCGGGGTCGTCCATTGCTACGCACTATTGCCCACCGCCTCGAGTGCCATGTGAACGAAGGTGGAGTATCGTGCACGTAAACATATGCAATGGGGCTCACTTCCTTTCACATCTCACTGCTCAAAAAGCCCGAGGAGGAGCGTTCTCAAGTGGCACCTAGCGAATGTGTGATCGTGGAGCTTGCCATGTTGACATTGGCATTGGCAGAGGAGTGGTTTGATGACCACAGCTAGGACTTTAACGCCGACTCGATCACCATCGTCCGTTCATCACATCCTGCCAGTGCGCTTGTCTATCGGCCCCGATGACGTCAGTCGTCGCTGGGAACCTTTCAACGGATGACGTCGTTGTGGCCCACAACCCCCCAAAGACGCCGACGCCAATCGGATCTCATGACGCGTTGATCCCCCACACGCACCGCGCCAGGACTGTATCTGACATACGCCAACCCTGTCGCTACTACACCATAGACTATTTCCGAGTGTTGTCTATATTGAACCGGCCACAACTCTGGTAGTGCCCTTGCTCGCTCGCTCTCGCCCTAGTCTTTGTGCTGATCAGTGACGGTCCCTTGACCTACTCCACTAGGCCCAGTCCCGGAAACGCACCGCGTCGTCGTGTTACTCGAATGCACACACGCGATGTACTCAGAAAGTGTTTTCACCGCGATCGATGCCGTTTCCCCCGCCGAATTCGAACCTCATACCTGGAATCGAATAATCCCTTCCACCGTCTACGGCTAACGCTCGGCAGATTTTACAGGTTACAACGTGTCACATCACGTCCTTGCGACCACGACGAACTTGTTGGCAATTATTTCCTTTGGGGCCCTCCTTCCTGCTCCATGCGTATCGAAATGACGAGCCTTCGCGGCTTGGAAGCTTGGGACTCCATCAACACTGCCTCTAGCTCTCACACATCGACTTCACCGACTCGTGCCTCACGTGTCTTGAACATGGTCCTTGGTCCACACACACTTGGATTGGCTGAAACGGGGACGGGCAGAACCTGCATCCGCCCACTTGGCAGAGAGTACACAACCTATAACTGTTACATATCAATGTTGTCGACAGTTTATCTAATGATGTCACAGCATTTACCTCCACTGATGGAATGAAAACATAGTGCAAGCCGGAGCACGAAGGATTTCCTCAAAGGCAGCAACTTCGCTATCACTGAGCTTCCTTGATAGCGTACTTGGTGGAAGCACCTTATCATTGACGACCTTGTGGTAAGCGTCAGTTATTGTAGTGCGGTCTTCGCCTCCGATAGCTTTTGTGTGTTCATCAAAGCTAAACAAAAGGGTTCTCCTATGAGCCTGCACTGATGGATCCTGGAGTCAAGGTTGAAACCTGTTGAGATACAAGGCAGTCCGCTCTGCCGTTCGCTCAATGTAAGATCAGAATCCAAGTTTGATATGTTGCCTGCAATGTGTATCAGGATCTCATTCATGATCATCATTTGACCTGATATTACAACCCATATTGGCAACTGTGTCCGTAACCCAACCGTCCGTCTGGTTGCCAGAGACAAAGAGCCAGCAAATTGGTGTACGACAGTAAGTCCTCGCAGCTACATGTGGATCCGTCACTGGCCGGAGTGAAAATACTCCTGTATCCAGGGTTTCATCCACCCAAACGCGTCAGACTCCGTCGGTGGTATTACCAGCCCACTGTGGTCGCTGATAATGGGGCCGATATGAACTCACTCCGTGAATATGTTGTCGCCATGGCCAGCCTATATAAAGGATGAGGCAGGTTGGTGGCAAAACGTGTCTTCCCTTTATTCCATTGTGACATGCTCTCATCCGGAATGTGCTTTACTTTTGTGACGTTCATCGTTGCTTTTACTACAGCAGCACCGCAGCGTGCAGGGCAGAGCATCGGTGTATCCATTCCAATCACACACCGTCGTGTGTTGAACGATGACAAAAACGTAAATTTCCATGCATTCGAGTGTCATGCTGCATCAGTCCAGATGTATGTCGTATGCACTATTTCCTCCTGTACATCACACTTCAATTTTAGCATGGTGTTTAGGAAGATTCGTCAAGGCTTCGAGAATTATGAAGAAAATACTGGGACAAAGCACCCTTGTACAGTGAAGGCACCTGTCGAAAAATGTGCAGGTGTCCCCTTGGCTGACATTTACACTGCTTCGGGCTGGCACCAATGGTATGGCATTATTTCAGTCGGTACCCCTGCCGAAACCTTCACCAGTAGGTGTCGTTTACACCATGATGAATTTTGGCTCTAATCTCTCTTTTGTGTAGTCATGTTTGACACTGGTTCCAGGTAGGTATTCAATATTATGGGTACACTACTTTTTTGTTCAATTTGATGACAGTGACCTATTCCTGCCATCTATCGACTGCACAAGTTGCAATGACCATACCCTTTGGAACTATACTTCCTCTTCAACTGCGGTTAATTTGGATCGCACATTTTCCAGCGCATTTGCAGGCGGAGGTCGTGTCATGGGTAATGTATACAACGATACCGTGTCCATTGGCGAATTAATTGTATGTCCTGTACAACTCATGAATGTGATCATTTCTGACCATCAATTAGGTGGACATCCAGACCTTTGGTGCTGCAATGACTTATTCCAGTCATTTTCAACGTGATGTCTTCTTTCCGGATGGTATTATGGGAATGGGCTTCCAGTCTACCTCAAAGTTTGCCGCTAGTCCCATTATCCAGACTCTTGTCTCTGAGGGAAAGGTTGTGGATCCAGTATTTTCCTTCAAGCTTTCATATCCTGGAGGCGAGTTGTATATCGGTGGATCGAACACTGAATTGTATGTTGGAAAATTCACCTATGTTCCTATAATAGTTCAGGTAGGCTGATGTGTCTGATGCATATAGTGGTGTGCTCATGTTGGTCATTCAGGGCTTCTGGGTGGTGCCCATGGGCAACATAGAGGCTGATGGCCAGATAATGTTCAGTGATATCATTGCCCACATTGACACTGGTGCCTCCTTCATCTTTGGTACTGCCTCCCAGGTGAAAATGCTGCACTTTGCCCTTCGTGGTAAACCTGTATGGAACTCCCCAGGATCCTATTCTTGTAAGTTTTGATCTGATTTAATTATATACATTAGCTTCCATTGACAGCTTATAGTTCCATGTAATGAATTTCCAACAATTAGCATTAGATTTGGAGGCACAGTATTTCTAATCCCTCCCTCAGCTCTTAATGTGGGACCCATTTTTCCAGGCTCATCTAATTGTCTCAGTGGCATTATGGTTAGGTTAGGTTTCTTAGGGTTAGGTTTCTTAGGTTTCTTAGGTTTCTTAGGTTTCTTAGGTTTCTTAGGTTAGGTTAGGTTTCTTAGGTTTCTTAGGTTTCTTAGGTTTCTTAGGTTTTCTTAGGTTTCTTAGGTTAGGTTAGGTTAGGGTTTCTTAGGTTTCTTAGGTTTTCTTAGGTTTCTTAGGTTTCTTAGGTTTTCTTAGGGTTTAGGTTAGGTTTCTTCTTAGGTTTCTTAGGTTTCTTAGGTTTTAGGTTTCTTAGGTTTCTTAGGTTTCTTAGGTTAGGTTAGGTTAGGGTTAGGTTTCTTAGGTTTTCTTAGGTTTTTTCTTAGGTTTCTTAGGTTTCTTAGGTTTCTTAGGTTAGGTTAGGTTAGGTTAGGTTAGGTTAGGTTAGGTTAGGTTAGGTTAGGTTAGGTTAGGTTAGGTTAGGTTAGGTTAGGTTAGGTTAGGTTTCTTAGGTTTCTTAGGTTTCTTAGGTTTTCTTAGGTTTCTTAGGTTTTAGGTTAGGTTAGGGTTAGGTTAGGTTTCTTAGGTTTCTTAGGTTTCTTAGGTTTCTTAGGTTTTCTTAGGTTTCTTAGGTTTCTTAGGTTTCTTAGGTTTTCTTAGGTTTCTTAGGTTTCTTAGGTTTCTTAGGTTTTCTTAGGTTTCTTAGGTTTCTTA
>JBBPJJ010000396.1:0-20599 GCA_038088635.1 Veloboletus limbatus
GAGTCATGACTCAGCAAGCTGAGCTGAGTCAACTACATATTACGGCTTGACTTTACATGGCTCAGCTAGGCCAGCGGCTCGGCTCCGACTCGAGTCGGCTATTAGCCGGAGTCGCGGCAACACTAGCTCCAGCTAGCGATCACGTTATGACTCGTTCCGAGTCGCAGCGTGCGTCGCTCATCGCGCTGTCCGTCCCACACCGTTTCCCATCCGTAGCGACGCCTATGCCATCGCACTGGCATGGCCCGTCACCCTCGTCGCCTTCTGACTCGCTCAACTCGCTCATCCGGCCGTCTGGCCCTCTACCTTGACTCGACTCGGCCGTTCCGTCAATGCGCACATCCGTCTCGACTCCTAATACGTCCTGTGCATTCTGGGCACTCCCTGGAGTGTGCGTGCCATCGCCGTTTGAGCCGCTCAGCTCGTTCTGAGCTCGACTGGGTGAGTACTTTGTGTCCGGTCGTTCTAGCCGTTCGCACATCTGTACTGATGTATTTCGTAGGTTCGTTATCACATCCATGGGGCCGTCAATGGCGTCACATCCTTCCGACGTCGCCATTTCGTCGTTGGTAAGTACGAGCTGTGCGCTCACCCACCCGTTCATCTCCCCCTCGAGCACGATGCTCGGGGGTTCATTCGTTCGTTTTGCGGTCTGCTCGGGCGGTTTCCGTCGCCTGGGTAGGTCCTGTGGTACATCATCACTAGCTGTTGAGGTGAGTTGACTGACTTCTTCGTCTAGCGTACTCGGTGGCTCGCGCGCAATCGTGCTCGCCCACTCTCCCTCCACCCGTTCGACATGGCCTGTACCGACACGCTCCCCCTCAAGCTCGACACCCGGGGGTGCACCCACATCCTCGCTGTCAACCCTAGCGTCCGCGCCCTCGAACGCGATGCTCCCATTCCGTTTGCCCACGGTCTTGCCACCCGGCTCGACCTCGACCTCAGTGGGTCCGTCTGGAATGCATGGCGCGTCATCCACCTCGTCTGGGGGCTCGGTGGGCTTCCTGGGTCGACGCTCAACGCCGTCAACCTCGCCTGGCACCTCAGCCTCTCCCCTCGACGCTCTCTGCACCCTCTGCACCTCAACCTCATTCGATCCGACTTGACCCAGACCACCACCCGCTCCCGCGCACGTAGCTGCGTTGGGTGGCTCTGGAGGCATGTCTGGACGACGTTTCACGTCGCCCGTCGTGTCTGCAGTGTGTCTCGACCTGCTGACCTTCTCCATCCTGTCCATCTCGGCCTTGAGTCCATTCGTGCGGGGTATAGCGCGCCCACCAGGATCGTGAATGGTGCCGACTGCACCGTCCAAGTTGTCCGTAGCGCCTTGCTCTCCTGCGAGCGACTTGCTGACCCGGTCCAATATGACTGGGGTTCACGGTTGAGTACTCCTTGCCGCATTCTTCATCCAGTGAGTCTCTTCGCTATGTTGCGTTTGACTCCATTTGTCGCAGGTTCGTTGGGGTGTTCCGTTTGTGTGGTCGACATCATTGTCGCCATGTTCACCTTGGCTGTCTATCGCGGCGGGACCCTCGCTGGTGGATACTCCGTCTGTGGCACTCTCGCCCAGACACACCTCTCCAGCCTCTTGCCCACTCGCATCCTCGGCCGACTTTGTACCCTCTACACCTGCCGTTTCGACCAATTGGCCGATTGCGTCCGCGTCGCAGGCTCCCGCTGTCGCTTGGTGGTATGCAGCCACCCCTTGCCCCTCTCCACGTGAGTCCTGCTTGCTCAGCGTGCATTCAACATGCGTGGTCCTCAACTCCACTAGTTCATCGACTCGCTGGTACGATGCTCCAACCTGATGATGGCCATACTGACCTGTTTCGACTTGTCTGACCGTGTCGCGTTCACTTTGGTGACGCATTTCCGTGCCACGCGCGACCTGCGCTGTTTCCCGCGCTGTCCCAGAACTCTGTAGTACCGGTTGTACCATAGTCGTAGCTTGCTTGAACAGACTGTTAAGTGTACTAAACCACTCGCTGGCGAGCTGAAGGGAATAGAGTTTCATAAAGAGAGAGTCTGGGATTGTTGTTGCGAATGCGGCCTTGACATAAGAATTCCGCTGGTCGTCGAAGGGGTCCAGTATCATCCCATTAAGGTAATCACTGACTCCGTGCGCAACGAGTACTCGTTTGAGTCTCTCGCGATATAGTGGCCAATTCTGGCCGTCCGTTCAGAGTGCGGGAATCTCGACGACTTCATTCTCGAGTTGAATGCTGGCCATCCTCGAGTACCTAGTGAGTTGACTGCTAGCTACAGAGGACAGGCGGGGCTCATAACCTGTAGAAGATAGCCTGTAGTTTTACTTAGTAGTCACTTTATTAGATTAGTAGTGTAGTACAATACCTGGCTACACGCCACACTCGTTTGTAAACTCAACATGAGAGCACTGCAAGAACCAATACGCTCACCTTACATGATCTCTCAAACAGGACAGGGTAATCCATAGCCTACAAATTTCATCAATTGAGTTGTCAAATCACTCAGTAACTCATCTTCTCCCATCTTTAATGTGATAGTTTGGCCTTGTATTCAATAGTCTGAAAGATGCAAAAATAATATTGTTATAGCACTGGACGCTGGGTTTCATTAACCACAATACCAGATTCCACCTCTCCATTTCCACCGGATGCATGTATCCTCTGCTTGAGAAGTTTCGCAGGGTAGGTGAGAAATGGGAGGATGATGGATGGGAACATGGTGACAAGCACAAGACTTGTTGCAAGTCCAGTGACCCAAACAATCATGAAACCAATATCAAGCATGGCGAACAGAATGGAAAATGTCGCATAACCCATACTCGCAGCGTGTTCCTGGACCGACAACAGACACATCAAAGATAAAACTACCCTGTTAGACAAGACAGATACTGTACCTTGAGCTCTGCAGCTGGGAGTCGACCATAGTGGATGTGCACATTCTCGGCCATAAACAAGAAGAACAGTGTATACAATGTAAAGAAGTAACCACCATTAGTGAGATGAATGCTACAAAGTGTTGTTAGTCTGATACTCAGGGAGAGGTAGCAATCGCCCCCTATGTGAAACAGCTATGAAACTGTGCAAGGATTTTTGCAGTGGTGAGACACAATGTATGACTTGAATAAGTGATACTCACCAGTTCAATTGACCAATTGGCCCATCCATTCAGAACTGCTCTGACATCTTCAAAATCATGTGATGATCGCATCATATCATATAGAGTATGTCCAAGTAGGTAGTGGGTGACAGTGTTGAATATCTTTGTCATAGAATCCCACATGGTTGTGGTGGTAAGATTGGTATGCAGATACGGTGCTGGATAGTCATGCTTAAGTATCAGAGACTGAGCAAGTTCCATGAAGCATTGATCAAATATATAGATGCTGTACGACCTACCATCAAGCACACAATCAGAAGTAATCTTACAGCCGGAACTTTGCGAAATGATGCCAAAAATGCATTTAGAAATGTTCACAGCTCAAGGTCAGTATTTCCATCCCTCTGCCACTATAGTAGCCCCCGGTCGTGCTCAAGCCTGGCAACATTGGAACTACTTTAAACCTAAGTGTTGATCAAATAGATGCTGTGTGAATATGCAGAACCTACCTGTTGGATTTACACAGAGGTGATGCAAAAGGAATCACTATTCTGGGTAACGAGAAAATATACCAAAACTAAAGAGGCACAGTTGGCGAGATGGGCCTCTTTATATACTACGGGATGTAGTACATGTGACAAGCAATGTGATGAGCGACCCAAACAGGAATGCAAAATGACATGCGAGGGTATACAAAGACTTGGCAAGAGCTGGATAGAGAATACGATCGAGGATGGAAAAGAAAAAAAAGGAGAAATCCTAATATTATCCCCTTCCTAAGGGCTGACATCTGTGGCAGCAGAGACTGCGCAAAGGTGAAGACAGGGTTGAGGGCAAGGAGCGGTGGGGTGGAGATGGTGAAATAGCACAACAGCCGCTTGAGCATTAAGAAGTTCGGAAGTGCATTTCCATTCGTGCTCCTTTCGTGAAAAGCCACGCCGATGAATCAGGTATTTGATAAGCCCGTGACGTTCATGTGAGTCGAGGACAGCTCTGATTTCCTGTTCTTCAGCTTGATTGACAAGAGTGGGCAGCAGAGGGGGAGCCGAGCATTGCAAAGGAAAGGCAGCAGGCATATAAGGCCAGAGGAGGCATTTGTTGAAGACAGGGTGAATACCCTTCCAAGACCTGTCAAGATGCAGCTTGTAAGCGCCAGCTCCAACCTTGGTAATTACCTTAAAGGGGCCGTAATGCTTGTTGTCAAGCTTGCAGGAAGGACAGACAGAACAGATGTTGGTGGCTTCCAAGAGTATGAGGTCGCCAGGTTGGTAGTCACAAGAGGGGTGTGTATGGCAGTTGTGAAACCACTTCATATCAGTACTTGCGTGTATGAGGGCGAGGCAAGCGTCATCTTGGGAGTGCTTCATATGCATCACAAAGTCCTCAGCTGAAGGATTGCAAACAGTCCATCAGCGGTTGAGGTTCATGAGAGGTTGCTGACCATAGTTCAACTGGAAAGCCAAGTGACCTGTTGCTGACGACGTCTGCTGGGTATGGGCAAACTCAGCTAAAGGGAGCTAGTCAGCCCAGTCAGTCTGGTGATGGTTCATATAAATACAAAGATACTGTTCAACCTCAGCATTAAGCCATTTACTTTGTCCGTCAGTTTGAGGGTGGTATGCTGTCGAAGGATTGCTGTTGATGTGAAGGAGTTTGTAAAGGTCCTTCATGAATGAAGAGACGAATTGCAGACCATGATCGGAGATGACTTTCAGTGGTAGCCCATGAAGCTTGAACACATGGTCACGGAAGATTGTTGCAATGCCAAGTGCAGTGATAGTATCATGGACTGGGAAGACATGGACCATCTTGGAGAAGCAGTTGATGACAGTCAGAATTGCATTTTTCCCATGCGATTCGGAGAGGGGACCGATGATATCAATGGAGATTTCTTCCCAAGGAGCACTCGGTGTGGCATTGGGATGGACAGGTGTATGGCGAGAAATGGTCTTAGGCTTCACCTTTTGACACATGTCACAGCCTCATATATACTTCTCGATGTTGCATTTAAGACTGGGCTAGTAGTATTTGTCCATGATGAGATCCTGAGTATGGTGGATACCTGGGTGGCTGGACAGAGGGTGGTCATGATGTAGAATCTGCTCATGGAGGGTGGGGTCATTTGGAACATAGAGTAAGTTACACTAGTGGACCACACCCTCACGTTCCTGCCAAGGCGAGTTAGCACAAGTGAGTCCTTCTTTAACGTACTGCTCCTGTTTGTACTGGTTCTGATGAATTGCAGTGTCGATAGACTCGTCGCAGTGAGAATTGGGTTGATTTGCAGTGGTCGATAATTGGCCAGTGTAAGCGAGTGTTCAATGTTTCTCATTGAAAAAGTGTGTGGGCAGTAGGATTGTTTGTGAGTTGTTGAGCTCCATTCCCACTGCAAGATCTGGGCAGCAGGAGAGCAGATCAGCAGGGTTGGTCTTGCCAGGATGGTGAGTCAGCACCAGGTCATAATCCTGTAAGACCTGCTGCCAATGAGCCTGGTGACGTGAGAGGTCCTGGGGTTTCCAGAAGATTCTAGATTCTTATGGTCAGTCAGGACCTCAAAAGGAAAATGGGCACCCAGGAGGAAATGGCATCACTCTTTGAGGGCAAAGATGATTGCAAGCATCTCAAGATCAGCAGCATGGTAGTTGTGCTTGGCGTCTGCCAGGGAGCATAAAATGAATGCAACCAGAAGCCAGACGTTGTCCTGGTACTGCAAGAGAATGGCACTAACTCCAAATCCTAAGGCATTGGTTTCCACATGATACAGGTCAGAATTAGTAGGCATAGTCAGGGTGGGTGCCAAGAACAAGGCAACCTTGAGGGCTGTAAAGGCAGACTGACAAGCTGCGTCCCAAACAGATGTAAGCACATTGAGAGGGCAGGCGATCTGAGAAAAACTTTTAATGAAACTATTTGAAAATATGACCAGAGCTGGATTTGAACCAGCGACCTTCTGAATGTATACCAGATGCTCTAACCCACTGAGCTATCAGGCCTGAATACTAATGTTGATGCATAGAGAGTTAATCTAGCATCTTACATGAAGTGCCTGCCTATATTAGGTCTTATGGTAAATGCACAGAATGCATACTTCCAACAGAAACATCTGTAGAAATTGAGGAAGCCAAGGAAACCCTGGAGTTCTTTCTTGGACATCGGCACATGCCAATCCATGATGGCAGAAACCTTAGTAGGATCCATTTTGACTGTGTTCTCAGCGATGATGAGGCCAAGGTATTCAGTTTCAAGGGCCTCAAAGTCGTACTTCTCGTGCTTGAGGTAGAGCTTGTTATCCCATAGAATTTGAAGCACTTCACATATGATAGACTGATGCTTCTTGAGTGTCACTGTGAAAATCATAATATTGTCCATATAGATGACGACCTTCCCGCAATCGATGAGATCATGGAAGAGGTGATTCATCATGGTCTGAAATGTGGCAGGTGAGTTTGATAACCTGAAAAACATGATGAGCAGTTCGAAAGGACCATGGTTAGTGCAGAACACAGGTTTCTATTCATCGCCCTCAACAAGGTGAACATTGTTGTAGCCCCATGAAATATTGAGTTTGGTGAAATACTTGGCAGATTTCGGCTTGTCGACCAATTCAGACATGAGGGGGAGTGGATAACGGTTTTTGACTGTAATGGTGTTCAACTTTCGGTAGTCTTGTACAGGGCACAACCATTCATCCTTCTTTTTAACAAAAAAGAACAGGAAGGCAAAGGGTGACTTGGAAGGGTGAATCCGTCGTGACTGGAGGTTCTCTTCAAGAAAGTTGTCGAGTTCCTGCTGCTCATCAGATGAAAGGCTATACGTTTTACAATCAATGACGTGGTCACCTAGTATGAGCTCAATGGTGTGGTCCTAGGGATGGCAAGGGGGAAGTTCATCAAAGTTTTACTTTGTGAAAACATCTTCATAATCATGATAGTGAGTGGGTATGGCGTCTTTAAATATGGTTTTCAGCTTTAGTTGATTCATGGCCACTACAATGTCAATTGGGATGTTACAAATATAACTGTCGACTTTGAGTTGGAAGAGGTGCTCTCCCTCACTAAAGCGCACACATTCTTTGTCTTCATCAAGGGGGCATAGTTAATGGTCGCACTACCCCCATTGCCTGTAGTTCATCTGGACAGTTTTCAAACCGATTTACTGTATTTGATGTTGTAGAGCCCACCAACCCCACCAACCCCACCAACCCCATCGACTCTACCTCCTCTCTATCTCCCTATCCCCCACCTTCCTCTCCCTATCATCAATTGACAACAACATTCAAAATTGTACAACCCTCTTGACCATCCACCCCTCCACTCTCTTCTCCACCTTTACAGCCTCATTCTGTCCATACCAAGCATTGCATCTTGAAGAACGGCCACCTGGTGTGGGTCAACACTGTTGACCCTTGGTCTGTACAATGGATCAAGATGGTGGTTGATGGTCCCAATGAGTCCCACACTTCTCATCATCTTTGTTCTTTTGTATATGACTCACGTCTCTCTGAGGTCGATTCTTCCCTCATTACTGACCTCCACATGCTCTCTGCTGATAATGTGCATTGGGTTCTTTGTGACCTCCAACACCATCTGAAATTCATTCATCGGACGGCTGCCAACAACAATTCCTCGAGCTCTCTGCCTCTCTCCTCAGTGGAGATGCACATGAGTTTACTGTCACAGTGCTTGCTGACTCTGGATGCACTGGCTCCTCTATCAACCATGTGTTTGTCATTGAGAAGGGGATGGCCACTCATAAACTTCCCATCCCATTCCCATTCACAATACTGACAGCACACACAACTCTGCCAGTCGAATCGAGGAATTTGTCACCATCGAGCTCTGCATCCAGGAACACTCAGAACAGATCACGCTTGCAGTGACAAACCTTGGGACCAACACTGTCTTTCTTGGCCATGACTGGTTGTGACTTCATAACCCTCACATTAATTGGCAACTAGGATCCATCAACTTTCAATGTGGTGGTGATCACATACCTGCACTACTAAACATCGACAATGACACAAAATCCTGGTTCTGGTCAACCACTTTCATCGTGTCTGCTAACTCCTCAGAATTCTGATAGAAGATTTTAGCTCCTTTGAATTCAATGAAACATAGCTGTCGACGTGGCTGCATGTGCTCTTTGCAGGGCCAAGAGCTACCACACTTCGCACATTTACCTTCTGTGTGAGCCTTTGCAACATCCATTGGAACACCCTGTCCACCAAACGCCCCAGGTTGATTTGGATGAATGTTGGTCTTGGATGCAACTTGAGGCGTAACTGTAGTGGACCCAGTGGAATGACTGGGTTTGGAGGGAAAGGATTTTGTGGTTGTTGTGTTTGCTCCACGTCTATGGTCAGCAATATCTGAAAGGACCTGATCAGTGTGGATGAGAGTGACTTCCCAATCCATAAACGAAACTGAGCTAAGGAGAGCGGGTTGAAAACACTCCATGTATTCAACTGCTTCATTATGGACACCAGTATGAAGGAGGCTGATCAAGAGGTGGCTATTATCAAAGATGTTGTACTTGGCCTCAATGATGAGGTGCTTCATGCAAATGATAAAGTCTTCAATAGTTTCTCTACCTTGACACAGTCCAAGGAGTTGCTTCTCTGCTTTGCATTGAACAGCAACGGGGCAGAATGCAAGGCAGAGTTTGTCAGTGAAGTCATTGAAGCTTTCTGTGCCGATACAATGTTCGCGAGAGTAGAGATCGGTGAACCTACCCACGGCATTGTCCCCTGTCATGTAAGACAAGACAAGAATTACCTTTTGCCTGTTGGATGGTGTCCAATGATGACCAGCAATAAATAACTCAATGGTTCGTCACCATTGCAGGAACTGATCCTTGGACCTATAGAAACAATCTGGTCTGGCAGCAAGTGACTTGCTGATGTTGGGTTCACCTTCATCGGCAGCCTGTGCTTGAGGGAGGTGAATGCAAACCTGAGGAGGTGATGGAGATCATGCTGGAGGAGGATGCATGGCTAGCCCAACCGTCCCTTTCCTCGTAGTGAGATGCGTTACACTGCCATGTTTTATGATGACTACACATCCTCTGGCTGGGTTTCCTGCCTCGTGACCAAGGATCAGGCCTTTCATGTCACTAAGCAATTCTTCGCCTATGTGTGAACCCAATTCAATGCCAATATTAAACATTGGTGCTCTGATGCAGGGGGAAAATTCACCTCCAAGGCATTCACTGAATTTCTTTGGGATAACAGTGTTCATATTCACCAATCTGCTCCCTATGCTCACCAGCAAAATGGATGTGCAGAGCGTTTCATATGCACTCTGGTGGATAAAGCTCAGGCTATGCGCCTTAATGCCTGCCTACCCCCTTTCTTCTGGCAATTTACCCTCGAGCATGCGGCTCATGTTTATAACTGCACTCCAAATGCTTGCCTCCAGTGGAAAACCCCCAACGAACTGCTTCATGAGCGAAAGCCTGCTATCTCTTATATTTGAGTTTTTGGATGTGGTGCCTATGTGCACATTTCTGATGAAATCCACCAAGGTAAACTCACCCCTAAATCTGAGATGATGACATACCTCGGTATAGCTTTCAGTTCTGACCGGAACTACCTATTCATATGGAGTAACACTGCTCCTGTTACTGCTGCACATGCCATCTTTGACGAGCATTACTTCCCTAATTGTGAGCGCATGAGACCATCCTGTCTGGTGTCTCACCATTTGAGCATGAGGACAACCTGGATGTTGATTCTGGTTCTATTCCCTCCGATGATGATGACACAGCAACCTGTTAAAGTAATTTTAGGTCAACTCCGACTACTCTGGTGACAACTCTGGGATAGCTCGGTATGTTGGGACTTCAGCTTCAGCAACTCTAACGGAGCGCTGTGCCCTTCTCAGATTCTTGTTGTGGTATTTGCAGAGTAGGAGCAGAAAGACTTAACACTGACTGGCAGCGAAGTCGAGTGGGGGCCGGATGCAAGCGAAGGAGCTTTGACAGAAGTCAGAGAACAGAAGAGGAGTTGCACTTAAGTTGATATTCGAACTGAGGTACTCTAGCGACTATTGACTGGCTTTTATATGTAGGTGTGGAGCAGAACGAAACAGAATGGAGTACGAAACGGGAGTCAGGTAAGTGAATGGCTATCATAGAATCAAATGATGGACAGGGTATCAAAGATGGTTGTGAATGATCGCAAACAATGCCTAAGTATGATGGATACAAAACAAATGTCATAAGTCAAAGATTAAATGGTCATGTGAGATACGAAGGAATGTTATACTGAGCGGGGTGGAACAGGGTCGTATAGGGGTATGGGATGATGGAGTTTGGTTGCAGGGTTGGACTTGGGAGTTTGTTTGAGGGAGGATGGGATGACAGAGTTGGATTGCAGAGTTTGGGATATGACAGCAAGTAGGAAGTGTGCCAACTCATCTCCCCCAGCCCAAAGAGCTGGGCAATAAGATCATAGAAGGCAGGCTCATCAGGTTTTTCAGAGGGTGCATGCGAGGGAGTGGGAGACGTGTGAGAAGGAGCAGAGGGACCAGACTGAACAAGGTCCCGCCAGCAAGTGTCATGCTCAATCTCCTGCAATTGCTGCAAGGGGTGACACTGCTCACCATAAATATTGCTGGGTCAAACCGGCAGACAGCATTGGCGTTCATTGCATTGAGGTGCAGGAGGCACAGTAAGAGGAGGACGAGGTGCATGAGGAGGAGTGACAGGGGCAGGTGCCTCAAGGTGCAAATGTTTAGAGGGCACAGGAGATGCAGGTGCAACTAGGTCAGTGGGTACAGAGCCGGGATGAGAGCAAGGAGGAACTGCATCATCATTAGAGGACCATCCAGTAGGGCCAGAGGGGTCATCTTCATGGCAATAAGATGGAGCACGGTGGGACACTGGACCAGAGGGACCAGTACTGGTAAATGGATAACGCCCACACCAAGGAAATAAATGCTCATCGAAGATGTTGTGAGTGGAAGAAAAAAGGGTGCCATTATTCCTGATGAAGAGGTAATTGTGGTCACCATAAGGGGATACTCCAACATATGTCATGAGTTCTGACTTGGGGGCAAGTTTGCCATTGCAAGTTCAACTTCAGGCAGAATGTGCACATAAGCAGCACAGCCAAAGATGCAAAGGTAGGAGATAATGGGCTGCCGTTGGTACAGCAGTTCATTTGGTGTCTTCCAATGAGGCCGCATATTTGGGGTATGCATATACAAATGTGCAGCATGTAAAAGGGCAAATTCCCACCATGAAGGGGGAAGACAGGCATCAAAGCATATAGCCTGAGCTTTGTCAATCACAGTGTGAATAATGTGCTCTGCACATCCATTTTGTTGGTGGACATAAGGGGCAGAACTGTCATATGCCATACACCACACCAATTGCCATTCCGACCACTCCAACCACTCCTACTGTGATCCTGACCACTCCTATTGCAATTCCGACCACTCCTATTACAACTCCTGCACCTTCTACAACTCCTGTCACATTTCTACAACTCCTATCGCATTTCTACAACTTTTATCACGTTTCCGCAACTCTGACCACTTCCTAGCGCAACTCCGAGTGGTATTCCAACTCCTAGTGGAACTCCTAGTGGGAACTCCTTGCAGAATTCCTACTCCGAGCAAAACACCATGTTGTGTGATTTCGTCTTCATTTCTGCTTGTTTCAGTGTGACACCATTTCATATTTGTCATTCATCAGTTCCTTGACACCTATTTCACCTTCATCAGACAAATTGACATTGTTTCTAATCATTTCCAATCTGATGTCTGCTTTGACATTCCGTTCTGATCATTTGATTTCTGTTCCGTCTTTCTCCGATTCCACTGTCAGTTTCACATTAACAAGATGGTAACCACCTTCCTTATATATACCCATAGTCACCATCATGTAAACTATCCTCGATATCGACTAAGACCAACTATGGTTTCTTGTCGTTGCATATTCTGTTTCTTTTGTGCAAATCCAGGACAACCCTGACTGACCAGCAAGGGCGCAGTGCTCCACTCCAAGTCGCTAAAGCCAAGTCCTGCCCTCCGAGAAATTCCTGCGCTCCAGAATTGCACTGGAGTTGACCGGAGTTGACCCAGCCTTAACAGGAACGATGAATGTGCACACCATTTTCCTTCAGGAAGTCTGTGAATGCTTTGGAGGTAAATTCTCCCCCTAAATCAGAATGCCAATATTTAATGTTGGCATTGAACTGTGTATGCACGGCAGCAAAAAACTGCTTAGTTGTGTGAAGAGTTTGATCCTTTGTTGCCAGACAAGTGATCCAGGCAGCAGATGTGGAGGCATCATAGGTGGCATACCACTTCTTGCTGTAGCTGAGAACCTCAAAAGTTTTGAGGTCACAATGGATCAGCTCAAAGGGAGTGGTTGCCTGCATCTCACTATGAGGACAAGAACGATTGGGCTCTTTACCCAATTGACAACCACAACACACATCTGGTCATTCCGAAATTGAAACATCTGGAAATTCCAGGAGATGTTTCTTTGCTGCACGAATAACCTCTTTTGAGGGATGTCTGAGGTGTTGGTGCAGGAGCTGATAGTGAACTGTGACCAATGAGAGGGTTTGTGCATTATGCACGGGTGGAGCGGCGAGCCAATAATACATTGTATCACCAGGATGTGTATGAAAAGTGAGAAATGTAGTGTTGGAGCAAGTGTCATCGAAATGGATGGCATTTGCATTCTGGCATAGTTGTATGCATGTGTTTTGGAGAAGTGTACCCATGGAGATTAGCTTTAGGGTACAGCTTGGCATATGTACAACTAGCAATAACCACACAAGTTTGTTGTTGAACCGTACAAGAACGGTTTCTACTCCCAGAATAGGTGCAGACCGATTAGCAGTCTGAGAACTTTGTGGGATATTGAATGGTCAGTACTGCACAAAGTCTTTTATGTCACTAGTGAAATGTGACAACTAGGAACCCAACTACAATTGTCACACTGAGTGAGAGGATTCAAAGAACAATTATCATTTGGATATGTAGTTACTACATGGAATGTAACTACTGATGAGAGAGCATGACGTGTATATGAATTTCTATGAAGTGCAGTTTTATCAGCCCATGTATATGAGGGACATAGGGAAGGAACCACTGACCATTCCTCCATGGGGTCATCAGACCCGACGAGCCCATATCCATATGGGTCCTTGTCCTCAATGATATTGCCTTGGGGGGTCAAACATCGGATCTTGAGAGACTCAAGGAATGTAGTTGAAGGTGCCCACCTCGATCACCTCACTCGGGCTGTCAGCTGCATAGTGGAAGAAGGCTTCCAGGTAAGCATTGGGCTCCCCAATGCCTAGACTTACCATGTGGGAGTTGGGTGACCCGATCCCGGTGGTATCAGCAAGGGGGTGTCTTTGAGATATGTAGTCAGCAAGTGTATGTGAGGAGGTGACATCGGGTGCATTCTGTGCAAACAGCCCATCCATGTGGAAAGGTGAAGGGTGGCAGGCATGCCCAATCGGCCCTAGGCTTGTGTTTTGCCGGCATTTGGTGATGATGGCATTAAGTCATGTCACAGTGGCTTGTGTTACTGGTACATCAAGCAAGTCAGTGAGCTCAACAGCATGCTATGTCTCGGAAAAGGCCAGGGGCCCGCAATTGGCTGCACCGGGTGTGTGTGAGGTCACATGTGGGTCGCACGGTGGAGGAGCAAGAGGTCGGGGCAAGGTGAGGTTGTCGGTAGTGGTCTGGCGCCAGTCAGCAGGATATGGTATGGGTGGTGTGTGAATATTGGTCAGTGACCAATTAACTGTATCGGGTGATGGCATGAAAGATGGTGGCGGTGCAAGCGGATTGGTGGGTGCGACTGTTAAATTAGTCAGCATTGGAAAGGAGAAATTTGAGGTGGCTTGCTCAGCCACTTGTGCCAATTGTTTGTCACACCAGTGGATTGCATTTCCTCATGACACTCCTTGTGCAAGGGTTTGCTGGCTCTGCCACTCGTGTTTGAGGGACCAGCAACAGGCTGCTGCTGCTAAGTAAACATTGGGTCTGCCTGCTTTCACTTGTCTGGTCTTGTGTGTGTAGTGCCTGGGAGTATTGTTACAAGGAGTGGGCTTATGATTGGAGAGCTATTTCTTCCAAGCCACCACGGTCACACATTCGATGTGGTCAATGGTCAGCACAGTGGTAGAAGAGGCGGAGTCACCTTGGACGGTTCCCACATTGAGTAATTGTGTTGTGAATGCAGTGTATGACAGTAGTTTGGCGAGTAGAATCATGGCTTGGATATGGCTTGAGATTGGGTATTTGAGTTGCTTGAGGAGAGTGAAGTGGGCATTGGCTTTCAAGAAAGTCTGAGCCGGATGATTGTTTTCAGGAAATGTAAGGGCCATGAGTCCCTTGAATTCTGCATATGCAGATGCAAGAGAAGGTATGTCATAGGCTGCTTTGAGAGCATCCCAAAGTGCAGATGTGGTTGAGTACTCGGCAAAGTGAGAGGTAATGTGTTGGTCAATTTTGAGACGTAGTGCTCCAAGTTCTTTGACATTGTTCTCATCCCACTCAAGTCTTTTGGTGTTGAGGGTTTCCTGCTTGGCAGGGAAGAGGGTCACTTGACACAAGTTCCATCGACAATAGTGGTGGGGTGAGACAGGCAAGAGTGAGTCATCTTCTAATAAACTCCCCTGAAACGGAGATAGGCGTCCATTTATAGGCATCTATTTACTAGGCCCATCTCTTGTAGTTTGATCTGGTGAGCACTGGAAGTTCTTTGAGAGAGGAGGACATGGTGATGTGCTAGATGAGGAATTGTTAGCTCTGGTTTATTGAGGCAGAGGGGAGCGGAAAAAAAAACTGCATCACCAGAATGAGAAAGCAAAGCCAGACATCAGGTGAGACAGAGTCTCCCTATGTCCATCATCTCAAAAGATGAGGTCAGCGAGTGTTCCCATGTCGTTGATGACTTGTCTGTTTCCAGATGAATTGTTTGTTGACCTTGAGAGAGAGCATTGCCACATCATCTCTGGTCATCGATCCAAGTAGGCTGCATTGCACATCTTTTCAAATGGCAAGCAGGGCTCATAACCTGTTGCAGCGGCATGCTCCCTTTGCAGGGAGCTGGGAAGAGCAATGCAGGCAATCTTACATACCTTCAGAGATGATGGTGTAGATTGAGAATCAAGAGTGATTTGGAATCAGCTAGCTGTATTCATACTCTGAGACAACTTACATAGTGTACAAGTATTGAGTATGACTAAGCATATTACTAAGAATATAGGGGTAACTACCATTTCCTTCAACAATTCAACAATTTAAACTTTTCTCTTTGTTCCCACCTCCCTCAGTTGTTCCACCATCTTGGGCAGCAGCTGAGGTGAGCCTTTTACATGTCTTTGATCTTACTTAGTATTAACTAGCTTAGTGGGCAATCCTGCCCTTTACTTAGCTTGACAGGTTATGAGCCCTGCTAGCACATACTAGCTACTCAAACTTTCTCTATGACAACTCAAACATCCATGGCGCATTGTTCCCATGCCACTTCAGCTATTCCAGACCCTTTGCTCACTAGGGTAGCATTCCAAACCTTGATCCCTTATCAGCTATCATCACCACTTACAAAATGATGGAATCATCTGATACCGTAACAATGACATGGCCTGTCCTCACTGGCCTATAGTGTTGCCTCAATGTTAATTTTTGTTCTTCCTCTTTTCTTTTACTGTCTTTTTTCTCTTCTTCAATGACTCCTTCGCGGTAACCCACGGGTTCACCTTTCACTCATCATCAAGATTACATACTATTCTTTCTCTCCAATTCTTTGGCCTTTCATGACTCACCCAACTGAGTCATACATAGCCTCATTAATCTCTGCCCTTCAATAGGGTTCTTTCCGTTTCGATCGCATTCTATACTATTCTTTACTTCTATCCTTTTCAGTCCTTTTTCCTTTCTCGTACATGGTCCTTGCTCATATCCAGTACTATATAAACCCACATAGTACGACCATGTACCCTTAACTTTGAGCTCCGCAATACTATGCTTAGTCTTGCCCAGAAACCCTGTCCCCTCATCCCTTAGTCCTAGCAAAGGTTCCTTCAAAGAGGCCTTACCAAGTCCTTCTCCTCGTCCCAGTCCTAGTTACTTTGCGGATACGTGCGAACCTACCCAGTCCACACATAACACTCAGCTCAGCTTTTGTATTTTTCAGCTTATTCCATCTAGTGCACTCATTTTGCATTTTTGACAAATATCATCAGTGTATGAAATGTAGTTTGCAATAGCCTCTATAGGTTTGCTTATTACACCCTAATATGGTAATCTGGCCATTTTTAAGATATTGCCCTAGCTTCACTTTTAGCTCAGCTTTTGTCAAAATAGCTTCAATGAAATAAGTAAAAAATGGTCAGATTAATGATAGTCAAAAAAGATCTCACTGATAACAACATCTAAAAATTACATTATTACACTGAGAACATGTATATTAACCAGGTAGATGATGAGATATAAAATGCCAGCTTGAAGCTGTGACAACACTACTGGCATAGCCAACTTCAAAACCTGGAGGCTGTGAATCACTACCAAACTCTGATGAGAGAGGGTTCTCAGCACTGTGCAAGATATGGACATTATATCTGCCACTGCCACTATATCTCCCTCCATTGAGGAAATCTGGAAATAGATGGAGCAGGACAAAAAGGCACATGAAATCATACAGGACCATATCTCCAATGCACTATTGCTGGAAATGCAAAGCCACACTCACAAATCAGCTAAATCAACTCTGACTAGATGCTCCTGCTCCTGCTAAATCCCTGTCCCTGCTTTGATTCCTGCTCCAATCCTTGCTTCAGTTCTAGCTCCCATAGACGATCAACACCCCAGATCTTCTCTTGCAGAAATTGTTGGCAGAGTTTGATGGAGCTCTAGAACATGCAAACAAGCTGATCGAAACAGGGACTATCAATGGAGTTTGGATGAGGAAGTGAAATGACAAGTAAAGCAACAGGAGATTCTGGAGGAAACACTGGAACCGAAGGAAAATCAGGAAATGCCTGGGGGTTTTGCAACCTTATAGGATCATCTAGAACATCACATATTCACTGGGACTGCAGGTACAAACTCTGGGGAATCACTTCCAACCACTATAAGGGAAGCATACATGCGTCCTGATGCAGACCTCTGAAAGTCCACAGTGGAAGATGAACTCCTTAGCTTGAACTCAAACCATGTCTACAAAACAGTCCCTATTCCAACAGGAGTTTCTCTGATTACCTCAAAACCCATGTTTCAGATCAAGTATGACCAAAATGGCAAAATTGATTGCTACAAAGTCCAAATCATTGGTCAAGGATTCATGCAAAAGGAAGGAGTTGACTATTAGGAGGTATTTTCTCTGGTAGCAAATCTGGACTACATCCACACAATTATCTCCCTTGCCACTAAACATAATTTGGAACTGGATCAAATGGATGTTTCGACTGCCTACTTAAATGGAGAATTAGAAGAGGAGTTATACCTCCTATCTCCAGACAGAGTTCCTATCCAACCAAGATACTGTTGGAAGCTCCGACATTCTTTGTATGGACTGAAGCAAGCAGGATGGACTTGGAACAAAACCCTTGACAGGAAACTCGGAGAGTTAGGATTTACTTGCTTGGATGCAGAGATGTGCCTTTATGTGCTTTGAAATTCCAGAGATATATGTTACTTAGTGGTTTTCGCCGCCAGCTTGGAGTTATATGAACTCCATAAAACAAAAATTTTCATTGTCCTTCAAAATGCATGATCTCGGAGAAGCGAGGTACATTCTAGGCATTGAAATCTGGAGAGACTGAAAACTCCGAACTATCTCCTTGTCCCAATCCCAGTATGCCCAAACTGTCTTGGATCCCACCAGAATGGCCAACTTCACTCCTGTATGGACTCTTATGGTCCACAACCTCAATCTTTTTGCAACAGACCTGAAGGATGAAATGACACACTCAGAGATGACCATAAATGGAAAAAGGGTATCTTACCTTACTGTTATTGGTTCACTGATGTATTTAATACTGGGTGCCTGCCCAGATCTCACCTTCACTGTTGAAACGCTAAGTTGGTTCAGTGCTGCTTCGAAGTCTTGTCATTAGGAAGCAGCAAAACACGTTCTCTGCTAAGTCTATGCAACTCCAGATATGGAACTCAAGTACAATGGAAATGGTATTTCCATTGACATGAACTTTCAAGGGTACTCCGACACGGGTTGGTCACAAAATCCCAACAACTACAGATCCACCTCTGGTTTTCTTTTCCTCAGTAATAGAGGAGCAATCTGCTGGTCTAGCAAACAGCAGAGTATGGTTGCCTTGTCTACTATGAAGTTGGAGTACATCGGACTTAGCATCGCTGGATAGCATCTCACCTGGCTTCGGACTTTCTTTGAGGAGATAGGACATCCCCAAACTGTTCCGACAGTCCTTCACTGCATTAACCAGGCCACTATCATTCTATCCCCTGATCCTCAATTCCATGCATGGACAAAACACATGTAGTGGAAGTATCATTTCGTCAGGGATGACTTAGTCACAAAGGGAGAAGCAGTCATCTGCTATGTTCCTACCAGAGATATGATCACCAACATCCTCACAAAGGCTTTGGCAAGGAAATAGCATTGGAAGTTTGTTCGTGGTATGGGACTATGACTGCACTCGAATGGGAGTGTCAAATCCACATAACTCTGGAATACCGGAACCCCAGAACTGTAGGAGTTTGGAGTTGGGACTATCACACCTATTGGAGTTCAGAGTTATTAGGTGTTAGTGAGCGCATCTTTGGCTTGGGTATTTAAACTTTTCTCTTTGTTCCCACCTCCCTCAGTTGTTTCCACCATCTTGGGCAGCAGATGAGGTGAGCTTTTTACATGTCTTTGATCTTACTTAGTATTAACTAGCTGAGTGGGCAATCCTGCCCTTTATTTAGGTGAACACAGTTGTTTCCACCATCTTGGGCAGCAGCTGAATGGGCAATCCTGCCCTTTACTTAGCTTGACACATATGCCCTTCAATGGAGGTCTTAAGACTTGGTGCCATCTTTTCCTTCATCACAACACCAGGGTTGAAGGGCCATATGCCGGTAACCCAAAATGCTGACTGAATTGTGTCAACAGCAAGTGCTTGACGATGTGCATGGAGATCGACCAAGATAAAGTTTGTTTTTTTGATTTTCTGCCCCATCTTGGCTTCAAACTTATCATGTTCTTATGTCCAGTAGTGTTTAAGAGGTCCAAAGACAATGACATTGAGACCTTGATAGATATGAGTTGCATGAGCTGGATAACAGAGTATGTGTATGGCATGCTTTCTTGCATAGTCTAAGAACTCTTTTGTATAGTGTGAGTTGTGACCATCAACAAGAAGGAGCCTAGCATGTCCATTTGCTTTCATGCATGTCTTCTTCTTGAAGTCTTCAATCCACAGCCGTCCAATAACTCCATCAGTCCACCCTTTCTCAGAGTGGGCTATACTATACAAAAGTAAGTTCTTTCATGAGATATTCTGTTCACTAAGACAACTTATGAAGCATTTAAAGAGTTTCCTTTGTGCCACAAAGTATTAAATTTCTTTCCTTTATAGATAACAGCTGGTGGAATCTCTTCACCATTAGCACAAATGGTAACCATAATGGTAATGTTTTCACGATTACCATCATGTTGCTGGTGCTGCATTTGCTTCTTTGCAGTACTAATAACTTGCCGAGTTTGGCCACCACCAGGTTGAAATCCGGTTTCATCAGCTGCCCAGATACAATCCCTCTCGATCTTCTGCGTTTGGACTGTCCCACCAAGTACAGTGAGCTCAAAAACCCTTTCCATGTTGACAGTAAATGTAGTAAATGATATGTACTGCTATATTGCGTGGGAATTGCGCTTAGCATTGGTGGAGTCATAACTAGTACATACCATTGGCTATCGGAATGCTCCCTAGGTCATGTGATTCCAATCACAGGGTGTGAAGATATGACCATTTTAAAACACCAATGTCCTGGAAAGGGCTTTTGAGCTTTTGAATTGATGAGTAGGATATCAGTCAAATCATATAATATTTGCAAATGTTTGTTGGTACAAATAATGATATACATATAAATAGTATGTCTGAGTATGAAAAAGTTCCCACACTTCTTTACTTTCAACCACTACCATGGTCAGATCTCTCACTTTTACTCAACAAAACACTATTCTTTCTTTGCTTGATGCTGGCCATTCTGGTAAAGCTATTGCCAAGCAAACTGATGTCAGCCCTTTTGCCATATCCAAACGTCACACCAAGCATCATTCTTCTCTTCCCAAGGCTATTTGAGGTCGTCCTTTTAAGCTCTCCTCTGCCAACATTCGCCACGCCCAACACCTTATCACCTCTAGCAAAGCTGAAAATGCTGTTCAAGTGACCAGAGCTCTTACCAATATCATCAATCAACCTCTCTCTGCCAGCACAGTTCGCCTTCACTTGAAGAAATCTGGTATGAAGGCTGTAGTCAAGTCCAAACATCCTATTCTCTCTGCCAGACATCACAAGGCT
>JBBPJJ010000397.1:0-20541 GCA_038088635.1 Veloboletus limbatus
CTCTGTAAGGGTGTTGTTTTTTCGATACTCAGACATCTTTCACTGTGGTTAGCAAATATTTAAAGGACAAGCAATAAGCTAATGAGAACATACCAGGTTCAATATCTTCTCGTGCTTTCATAGCCACGGGCCCTTTCCAGTATCAATCTATCCAGCTAATTGAATAGTAGGCTCAACAACTATTGTACAATTCCAGTGGAGCAATGCTGAAAACTAAACTTGACTTACACATGGTGATCATATAGGTGTGTGTCTGGCCCATGTGCTGGTAATATTCCCCAGCTTGTTTGAGCCCAACCTTGATGAATGGCACGCAATGTGGCACATTGGTACCAAGCAATTTCTACTGTATCATAAACGTCTCAAAGGTGGGAATCACCCCACCTAGGACGGGGATGCTCTCACTCAACATACTCTGTTGCATGTCATGAGGTATCTACAATCTAGTAGTTAGTGGTAAGGCTGATGTCACAGGGAGAGAATATACCTCGAGAATGATCTCCAGGTCTTAGAGTACTTTCTATTGCATTGGTGTTAGTTTGTGTTGGCTGAGTTCATCATGCAGACCATGAGGTACATAAAGGAAGTTGTCAATGGCCTGTACAAAATATTAGTGTGATCACTAGAGTAAATGTGTTGTACTTAAAGGCAGAGAGCAATAAGCCGGTTGACTATGAAATAAGTTGAATCTCATCGAGTTTTGACATTGCGAAGCATTTCAAGGACCAGGACTTTGGTGGGATTACCATTATACTACTGATTGGCATTTCCGTTGACAATGGTGCCATGGAATCCCTTGCGACGCTAGCCAGATGCATGGATAACATGGGATGATGCCATGACCAGCAGTGACTGGATCATGGGTGGGAGCTTCAAGGTATCCTGCCTTGTCTATGATGTTTCTGAGAGCCGTTACGTGTGGGCCAGGTAGACTCGCACGTATCCGCAAGGTGACTAGGACTTGGACGAGGACTAGGACTTGAAGAAGGCTTCGTTAGAGAGGCCTTTGCTGGACGTAAAGGACTGGGGACCGAAGTCGACGAGTTGACGAAGAGGCAAGACTGAGAGTAGTATTGCGGATCTCAAAGTTAAGGAATACAGGTTGTGCTAGTATGGTTTATATACTTGGGAGAGACTAGCACAGACCAAGACTATGAAAGGAAAGAGGGGTAAAGAGAGATGAGTAAAGGAATGTTAAGGAATAGTATAGAATGTGAGCGAAGCAGAAGGAACCCTGTTGAAGGGCAAGAGCTGACGAGGTTATATATGACTTAGTTAGTGAGTCAGCTATCAAAGGCCGAGGAATCAGAAGAAAGAAAAGTAATCGTAATCAGAAGGGTCATCAAGATGGAAAATATGGAAAAGATAAGGAGAAGAGAGAAATGGAGAAGAGGAAACAAAGACGAATCGTAACAAGAGCACCAACCCAAGTGTCTGCAACATCGGTAAAGTTGGCCTTGGTGTAATTCCTGATAGCATGAGTGACACAGATATTAAGGATATGTGGGAAACAAGGGATACGACGGTCGATGGGATCAAACTGAATATCACACTCCTGGAGAAGTTCTGCCGATTTGTGCATGGCAGAGATATTGTTAGCAGTGTTGTCCATGGTAATTTAACCTACCTGTGTGAAATTTGTTAATAGGAAGGAACAACGCATGCACCACAAAACTATACTTACCTTTGTAGTCACTGTGACTCGATCAAGGAGGTCGAGGATGGTCCTATAGAGTGCGTTGCCGGTGTGTGAGGCAGGGAAATAGTGGAAAGTGATGAGTGATGCTTCCATCTTGAGGGAACCACCATCAATGGCAATCCAGTGTGCTATAATAGTGAGATAGGGACAGTATACATCATAAAATCAGATATCAGTAGTGAAAGAGACCTTCCCAGCTGCATTCTATTGTATGTCATTAAGTTTGATTAGTATGGTGATGCGGATGCTTACTGTAAGATCCTGTTTTCAACCTCGAAGTATGCTTGCGATGCTTCGAGGATTAAGTCACGAAACTTTGTCCGATGCAGAACATCAATTTCACAGAGGTCCTGACATAGGAAAAAGAGAAGCTGGTGGAACTCAGGACACTCAATGAGGTTGGTGGACTGTGATGGAGTTGGTAGAAACAGTACAAGGAAGGAGGAAAGTTAGGTACTTACTTGGTCATTTGGAATGATAAACTTTACTAGGTACTCATACAGTGTGGCAACAGAATACTTAGAGAGAGTAGGTTCAGACCCTTGAACTGGCAGCAGATGTAAAAGTGCATCACCATGGGTAAGATGAGGAGCGGAAGGGAGTGCATTGAACTTGTGTCCTTGTTGGACCACTTCACCAAGCATTCTAAACAAGTAACCTATACTAAATGTGGTCTGGAGAACATCGATCTGGATGTACCAGGTGTTTTTCTTGGCAAGCTCAAGGTAGTCATCCAGGTTCCAGTTTACGATATAGCCATGAAGGGAAGAATTTGATGTCTGGCAGCTGAAGGTATAGCCATGATCCAGTGTATTGTTAGGAGCCGCCTGGACCTAGGATCTACAACGAAGTTAATGTGTATAAGATGGAGATCAAATGTAGTGACTTACTCGCAGTATGTACTTACAAATGGTATCTACTTGCTTTGACTTTTGGAAGAAATGGTGTACGTCTGCAGCAGTTGGTGGTTTGGATGACCCAGTGGTTGTCAATGGCCTGGCTCTGGTGGTGCCAGAATTAATTTGAGTTCCTGCATTGGGAGTTGTTGTTGAGGCCAATGGGATGGCACCCATGCCAGCTTGTGAAGGAATGGGAGTGGTTGTGAAGTGGATGAAATCTTAGCAGGATGGAGGTCTGGCTGCTGGGTTGGGGCTGCTGGGAAGCCTGGGAGATGGCTTTGTCCTCTTTATCACTTCCCTTGCTGATGTCATTGATGTTGAAATACTCACCACTGCCTAAGGTATCATGGTACCGTGAGGGAGGACAGCAGTCCCAGTATATCCTAGTTGCCACATCTAAAACAGGAGGCTCTGGCACTGGGAGCATAGCCAGTGTGGTGAGACAATCGAGTATCATGGGGGAAGTTGGGAGAAGATCTGGATTCTGCTGCAATAGGCATAGTGTTACGATTCGCCTTCATGTACTCTTTTATTCCTCTTTTCGCTCTATCTTTTCCATACTTTTCCTCTCGATGACTCCTCTACGGTAACCCATGGGTTCACCTTTCTTTTGTCATCGAGATTACGATTACTTTCCTTCATTCTGATTCCTCGGACTTCCATGGCTGACTTACTAACTGAGTCATACATAACCTCGTCAATTCCCGCCCTTCAACAGGGTTCTTTCCGCTTCCTTCACATTCCATGATATTCTTTTACTCATCCTTCTTTATCTTTTTCCTTTCATAGTCTTGATCCATGCTAGCCTTTTACAAGTATATAAACCATACTAGCACGACCTGTATTTCCTAACTTTGAGCTCCGCAATACTACACCTAGTCTTGCCTAGCATCTTTGTCGACTTCAGTCTCCTTAGTCCCTCAGTCTGCGCCAAGGTTCCTCCAAAGAGGCCTTCCCAAGTCCCAGTTCTAGCTTAGTCCTAGTCACCTTGTGGCTACGTGCGAGCCTACCCGGCCCACACATAACAAAAGCTCAAAGTTTTCCCTCTGCATGGCCACTACTATCGTGAGCCATATCTTTCTTCGCCCTGTCTTCTAGTACTCCCAGGACATCGAGAACAACTCCTCGACAACCACCCCTAGTTATCCCAGAATCATCTGACGACGACGAAGAACTCTCAGAAACCTCTGACCAAGACGAAGACAACGAAGAAACTTCGCTGGTAACACCGATCCAACCCCCACATTAACCCCTTGCATCTACTCAACCTTCACCTCAACCCCTTGTCGCTACACTACCAATGGCTACCCGACCCACAGAACTACGACTCAATGCCCCCCAGGAGTTCGACGGAACTTATTCTGAATACCCGGGATGGTTCAACAATGGCGTATTCTATCTTAGTACCAACTCCGAAATCTACAACAACGATGCCAAGCAGATCGCCTTTGCTCTCTCGGGATCGGCCAAGAGCTGGGTGTCCACCTTCCACGTTAGTTGTGTACAAAATGATGGAACTCTCAATATGGGTACCTGGGCTTCTTTCACAGCTAAGCTCAACAGGGGATTTAAACATCATGATGTCGTCAATCAAGCCATTGGATGGCTTTCCACGAAGAAGATGGTCTTGAGTAAAGGCGTGTTCACTCCTTCTCTCAGTCTTTACACTACCGAATTCCAGACCAATGCTGCACGCGCCAGTATTACTGACCACAATGTTTTAATCGGCTACTACTTCGCCGGGATCCCTTCAAACCTGATGATGCATATCATGACCATGGACCCAGTACCAGATTTGATTGACAAATGGTACGAAAAAGCCACATCTTTCAACACAGCCTGGGAAAGAGTCAGGGAAATCAAAGCATGTACCTCTCATACGTCCGCTCCAATCTCACGTCCTTTCTCCTTTCCCCATAAGGACCCAAATGCCATGGAAGTCGACACAACTACAGTCACCAGACCACCCAAGCTCACACTGGAATCCCGCAAAGAATGTCAAGAACGAGGACTCTGTTTTAAGTGTCGTCTTCCCGGTCACTTGGCCAATAAATGCAAGACCCGCTTCATCAACACCAAAGCCACTTGGAGAGAAAAGAAGCAAGAAGATGCTAATGTAGTCGTGAAAAGAACTGACAAAGAAGAGACGGAAGAAATCGACTTGATGGAATGTGACGACGAAGATGACGAAATTCTCGTCAACAAGGTCCAGTCTTTTTAAACGGAGAGTCTGTAATGACGTCAGCCTCTCCCTCCCATACTAAGTACTCGCCTATACAATCTAAATCCAAGAAATCATTATTCATAACCGCCACGTTATCAATTCCCGCGAGTATCAAGAAAACCATCGTCACCACCGCTCTCATAGACTCTGGAGCACATATCAATTGCCTCAATTGGGGATTTGTTCAAAGGAATTGGATCCCTTGCATCCGACTGCCAAATCCAATTCCCGTCAAAAATGTCGACGGATCTCTAAATGTCAAAGGAACAATCCATTTCACCACTGATCTTTACGTCACAATCGGACACACTACCACCAAAGTTCTTTTTCATGTTATGGGATGCGGAAACGATCGCATAATCCTAGGATTCCCATGGCTTCAGCAAGAAGACCCTGTTATCAATTGGAAAAGAAACCAACTACAGCTTAGACCAGAAACCAACTGATCGAACGACCTCACTGCCGAAATTAAGAAACATACCCAGAAAACCCAACAAGGCCCTGGATATTACAAAATCGAACCTCATCCAGTACGCCATGCCTCAAAAACCTACGAATTTGATAAAAGACTTTACGACTACCTTGAAACAAACAATGAAGACTTCCTTCGACCCGAAGATCTCACCAAGAAAGCGGTAACATCTTATTGCATCAATCGTGTCATCAAGGGAGACAAACGTTGTCTAACTCCACAATGCGTATCTCCTGCTATGGTAAAAGCTTATACTACGTCAACAGATCTAGCAATACAAAACCTCATTAATAAACCAAAAGTAACCCTCCCAACAGCATATCAAGAATATCGACAAGTATTTTCTGAGGTCATGGCCAGAACACTACCACCAATTCGGCCATATGACCACGCAATCAATCTAAAAGATTTCTTTACCCCTAAAATTGATAAACTCTATCTGCTATCCACTGATGAAACTAAAGCAGCCAACGAATTCATCGACAAACATATCAAATCCAGAAAGATACGTCCCTCAAACTCTCCACAAGCCTTGCCCTTCTTCTTTGTCAAAAGGAAGGATGGCAAACTCCGTCCCTGTCAAGACTACCGTTACCTAAATAACCATACCATTCGCGATGCATATCCATTGCTGCTCATTACAGATTTGATCGATAAACTCAAAACGGCTAAACACTTCACAAAGTTCAACGTGCAATGGGGATATAATAACATTCGCATCAAGAACGGAGACTAATGGAAAGCTGCATTCATCACACATCGCGGGCTGTTTGAACCTATGGTTATGTTCTTTGGAATGACTAACTCGCCTGCTACTTTCCAGCATTTCATGAATGACTTGTTCCGCGACATGATTGCGGAAGGATGGTTGGTCATCTATATGGACGACTTGCTGATCTATTCCCCTGATAAAGAAACTCATGAACGCCATACCAAACGTGTTCTGCAACGCATGGCCAACCTTGATTTACACCTTAAACTAGAAAAATGCGTCTTCGATGTATCCGAAGTCGAATATTTGGGAATGGTTGTTAAACCCGGTCAGTTGGCAATGGACCCCGTCAAACTAGATGGCATCTCTACTTGGAAAATACCCACTACTCTTAAAGAAGTCCGCTCCTTTCTCGGTTTTGCTAATTTCTATCGTCGTTTTATCCGCGACTATTCTACTCTAGCTCGTCCATTGATAGATCTCACAAAGAAGTCAGTCCCTTGGGATTGGACCCCAGCTTGCCAAACCGCTTTCGACTCGCTCAAAACAGCATTCCTGACGAAACCGGTTCTCCAACTCCCCAATGTCACTAAACCCTTCGCTATTGCTACAGACGCTTCCAAATGGGCGACCGGGGGTACTCTTCTGCAATCAGATACTAACGGGGACTGGCACCCCTGTTCTTATCTCTCCCAATCTTTTGCACCTGCTGAACGAAATTACGATATTCATGACCATGAACTTCTTGCAATTCTTCGGGCCTTACGTGCTTGGCGCCACTACCATATCAGTTCCCCAACTCCCATCCAGGTCTTTACTGACCATAAAAATCTCACTTATTTTCGCCAAGCTCAACTACTCAAACGTCACCAAGCTCGTTGGCTATTGGATCTCCATGCTCTCTCCCAACGCTCGGATCATATTCCTGCTGACGCCTCCTCCGATACAGCCGATGTCACTCTCCTCCCCGACTCCTTATTCATGAATCTCATCGACACCACCCTCAATCGTCAGATTCGCACAGCCTCCGCCTCCGACCCAGTGGTCCTTGACTGGCTTCATCCCTGACCTCTTCCTGGCTCTTCAGCCATCTGCGTCTCCTCCGATTGGTCTTACGTGGATGGGAAGCTCTCCTATCAAGGCCGCTTGTACATCCCGTGTGACAATGCTCTCCAGCGCTCCATCGTGTCCAGGTGCCACGATCATGAAATGGCAGGGCACCCGGGCTACCTCAAAACTCGCCAGTTAGTCGCGGCGCAATACTGGTGGCCCAGTTTGGCTCAATATATACGCTGATATGTTGCTGGCTGCGTGGTCTGTCAGCGCAACAAATCTAACACTCACCCTGCCCATCCTCCACTCGTCACTATCCCTTCTGCCTGCACCCGTCCCTTCCAACAGGTTTCCTGCGATCTCATTACTGGTCTCCCATCCTCCGCCGGCTTTGACACTCTCCTGGTCGTGGTCGACCACAGCCTTATGAAGGGGGTAATTCTCTGCCCTACTACTGCCACCATCACCGCTGAGGGCATTGCCTCACTATTTTTTACTCACGTCTTTACCCGGTTTGGCCTCTATGAGAAGATTATCTCCGATCGAGGTCCTCAATTCGCCTCTTCCTTCACTAAAGAATCGGGGAGACTTCTCGGTTATGAGCTTGCTATCTCCACCACCTATCACCCTCAGACTGATGGCGAAACGGAATGAGTGAACCAGGAGATAGAAACCTATTTACGGATCTTCTATGGGAATGAAGCAATGACATGGGCCAACCACATTGCGATGGCAGAATTTGTGCATAATCATCGCCCTCATTTGGTCACAGGGAAGTCACCATTCTTTCTCATGATGGGCTTCAAACCCCAAGCCCTACCTGCGGTTCTCCCATCATCAAACCTTCCCACAGTCAATCAATCATTATCAACTCTCACGGCTGCACGAAATGAAGCCCTTGCTGCCCACGAGCTCACTAGGCAAACCATGGCAGCTAGATCCAAACAACGGTTCACCCCATTCAAACTCGGGGAATGGGTATGGTTAGAAGCAAGAAATCTAAAACATCTCATAGCGAACCCCAAATTTGCTGCTAAGCAAGAAGGCCCATTCACCATCACGAAGGTCCTTTCGCCAATCACATATCAACTACGTCTTCCCATGACATGGAAGATTCACCCTGTATTCGACGCCTCTCTCCTGACTCCTTACCAAGAAAACGACACTTACAGACAGAACTTCTCACAGCTGCCACCGGATCTAATAGAAGGGGAAGAGGAATATGAAATTGAAGAGATCCGACGCCATTGGGGTTCTGCAGCACCCAGCTCCTTCCTGATCTGATGGAAAGGATACACAGCCGAAGAAGACTCGTGGGTTCCCGAGCGGAACTTAAAACACTCCGCAGCACTACTGGCAGACTATAAAAAACGTCACAAACTTTGAAAATCCCCATCCTCTCCTTTGTGTTCAATTTTATGTTCAACTTCGTTCCCAAAGAAAAACTCTCACATTTCACATTTCGCTTTCGTTACAAAGTCCCAAGTTCCCACCCTTTAGAACACGCTTACTTTTGCCGTTACGATTACTGTCCCTTTCACCACACCTTCTAATTTCTTTCTGTCTTCTTCCCTTCTTCATTCACCATGGGTATGACCTATGCTGTTCGTTCTGTCTCCCCCATTCCAGAATTGGTCGACGACACTTCCTCATCATTGCCTTCCTTTGTCACCGCTCCAGAACAAATCCGTCTCCAACTTCACGAAGATTCGGAAGAACAAAACGACTCCGACTCAATAACCACAGAAGCAGGGTGGGGAGAGAGTCCTGACGATGCCTGCCAGGTGGCAAGACCTGCACTAGATACGCCTGACCATTTCGCCACTCGACCCATTAGTTCTCACCCACCAATTTTATTGGTTCTTCTCCCCCCAGCGTCTCACTGTCTCCGTACCGATATGCCAGATGACACATACACTCAAATACTCCTCCACCACATCACCGATTGCCGCCTGGCTATCCCAGCCACTAGCCACCTCAACTATGGATCCCCTGTTCTTGCGCTCTACAAAGCCCTCATTGAAACTGAGCGCATTGATCTCCTAGTGTGAAATAATTCCACCAATCCCAATGCCCACATAACCCTCATCATGGGAATCCTTTGGCACATTAGAGATCACCTGCGAGGAGCACTGGTCACCATGGAGTATCAGCTCCATTTCGGAGAATTTCTTGCTGACATCGAACGCTATACCCAGAAACTGGCCCTCGTGCAAGGGGTCCAACCTCCTCCCTATTTGTCTCACTCGACTCCGAGTGCTTCCTCCTCTCCTCTCAACCCCGCTGTCGAGGCATCACTAGCCCACACCGACAAATGGCTTGCAGGACTTGGCGGCCGACTGATCTTGCCCCCTAATCATCCTAGATACCCTGAAGCATGCTTCGAGTGCCACTGCTTGGGTTATCGTCGCGCCCAATGCCCCCAGTACCAGTGTCCATTGTGCCTCGTATGGGCTCCGGGACACGCTCAGGTCCATTGTCCCAGTCGACCTCGACCTCAACCACCTCGTCGCCCGACTTCCTCATCATCATCGGGTTCGTCTCTCACCCAACACTCCATCTCGGGTCCCTCCCCACATTCAACCGTTCATTCCTCCACCCCTCGTTGTCGTCAAACCGTTTCCCCCATCTCTCCACTTCCTGACGACGGCACCCACATAGATGACGTCTGGGATGATGTCGCCTATGCTAATGTCACAGGCTCCCCTGGTGCTTATGCTCTCGACCTTTCAGTTGACCCTGCAGCGTATATGTCCTTCAAGAACTGGTTCTCGTCGGTGACTCGAGATGTAACGGGGGGGTAATGTTACGATTTGCCTTCATGTACTCTCTTATTCCTCTTTTCGCTCTATCTTTTCCATACTTTTCCTCTCAATGACTCCTCCATGGTAACCCACGGGTTCACCTTTCTTTTGTCATCGAGATTATGATTACTTTCCTTCATTCCGATTCCTCGGACTTCCATAGCTGACTCACTAACTGAGTCATACATAACCTCGTCAATTCCCACCCTTCAACAGGGTTCTTTCCGCTTCCTTTGCATTCCATGATATTCTTTTACTCATCCTTCTTTATCTTTTTCCTTTCATAGTCTTGGTCCATGCTAGCCTTTCACAAGTATATAAACCATACTAGCACGACCTGTATTTCCTAACTTTGAGCTCCGCAATACTACACCTAGTCTTGCCTAGCATCTTTGTCGACTTCAGTCTCCTTAGTCCCTCAGTCTGCGCCAAGGTTCCTTCAAAGAGGCCTTTCCAAGTCCCAGTTCTAGCTTAGTCCTAGTCACCTTGCGGCTACGTGCGAGCCTACCCAGCCCACACGTAACAGTGTGAGCTACTGAGCACTACAGGGCTCATAACCTTTTGTGGCAGAGAGTGGAATGGAGTAGTCTCCAGACTACATAGTAGGTCACAATAGAATATAAGAAATGTAAGGAATATGGTGGTTATTACACTAAGGTAAACCTACTGTATGAAACAGTAAGTACACTGAGATTATATAATCTCAGTGGTTGTACAACCACACAACACTTGCTAAGTAGTGCATACTGAATATGCAACAACATCTGCCAATGCTCCAGGTGAGCCCTCTATGTTGCCCAATGAGCTTGACTTTGAGGAACTCATTGAATGTCTCATTCAGGCAGGGGGAGATGAGCTGGCTCACTTTCTCATCATTAGTGCCATTTCTATGAGCAATCATTATCATATACATGTTAATTATCGCAAATAGTCATACTGCAATATCCTTAAGCTGCCAAGGATGAATAATGCCTATGGTGTAAGGCTTGCGAGACTGAGCTTTAAATGCTCAAAGATCTACCAGATAGTTGACTGCCTCCCTCACTGCAAGGTGATTAAAAATCAATGGCTTTTCAACATCAAACCTGATGGTTGTAAATATGCCAGATTGGTTACCAAAGGGTTCTTCCAAATGGAGGGCATTGGTTTTGATCAGATTTTCTCCCCAGTAGTACATTTTGAATCAATTCAATGCATGCTTGCACTTGCCATGTTTGAGTCATGGTATATAATTAGACTAGATGAATGATCTGCCTACTTGTATAGCAAACTGGAAAAGGAACTCTATATGGAGTTTCCTGAGGGGTTCATACCTCCAGGCCTTCCATCTAACAGGCAAAGTCCAACACCTAATGCGCACAATCCATGGCCTGAAACAGGCTGGACTCATCTGGTGGAGAACACTAGATAAGTCTATGAAAGAGCTAGCATTTATCCAGCTACACTCAAATGCTGGACTCTTTGTCTACCATGTCAGCAAAACATTCGTGTTAGCCATAATCTACATAGACAATGCCCTCTTTTGCAAACCCAATAAAGCTTTAGTAGGTAAGCTTAAGGCTGCATTGATGAAGAAGTGGGAATGTCATGATCTCAGGGAACCTCATGTGCTAGGCCTGCCTACAGGTCTCTCTCTCCTGGTTACTACCTTGAGAAGAACAATGCTCCTGTCACCCCTGAGTTGCAGGCATGCTTCCAGCAGGTTAATGGCCTGTTACTTTATCTTATGATTGGTACTAGACCCAATATTGCACACACAGTTAACACCCTTGCCCATACCTCTGTAAATGCCACTCAAGTCCATCTTGACAAGGCTTTGCACATCTGTCAATACCTTGTGGGTACACAAAGCCACATGCTTGTGTATGATGGCTCTCTGGATAAGAGATTGATTATATGCTTGCACTGACTCCAATTGGGGCTCACCCACTATTCCCAAGCTGGGTATTACATGAAATTGGCAGATTGTGTGTTTTTGTGGAATTCACACTTACAAAAAACCACAACCCTGTCATCCAGCAAGGCAAAATACATGGCTTTGAGTAATTGTACTTGCCAAGCCATATAGATCTGCCAAATGATGAGGGAACTCGGTTTTAACCATGGTCCTATTCCCATCTGTGGAAACAATCAGGGGTTACTGTTCATTGTGCAAAACTCCATTACTGAGAAATGGTCAAAGCATATCCAGATAATCCAAATTAGATATCATTCCGTGCAGGACACAGTAATGAATACTAAGGATGGTAAGCCTCTTTATATCCCTGCAATTGAAAATCCAGCAGATATGTTTACTAAGAGCCTTGTGCACATCACTTTCGAGAAGTTCCACTTACAGCTCAGATAACTTTCTCCAATAGTGTTTTAAATCATTATATTCCCTTCTTTCACTGCTCCCTGAACTACTTACACCAAGCAAGGGGGAGTGTTGAAAATGTATCATACTCATATCATACTCCTATTTGCACACTTAGTCAGATAGCTGACTTACAATCACTCTTGACCTGCAACTGCAACCTTCCATTCTAGGTAAGTACATAAGTACTGTCTGTATTGCTCTTCCCACCGCCTGGCAAATGATGGATGCCATTGCAACAATCTACTGGATATTATCTACTCATCTGTTGGCAATGATCTTATAATACTTATATCAAATCTCATTCAAATCTGCAATGTTGCATAACATTAATCTCATTTGCACTATCACACAAGAAAATAAGGCTAGGGTGGTGGTCATGATGTATGCAGAGGGTAACCATGTCAAACTAGTAGATTCATATCCTTAATTCTATTCCATACTATAGGGTTCTAGAAAGGAGTCTTTCTATAAATTGGTACCACTATTTATATCTCAAGTCTAGAATATCTATATTTAGGTCAATGACATCATAGGCTAGAACCCTATGATGTCATATCACACTATGATGGTGCCATATTGCACCATCATATATTCTTAGCTATTGCCAATCAGCCCTTTATGCTATCTGCTATTACTCATACATTACTCAATTATGATGTCATGCTCAGTCAGCTATGACATTATACCCTCTACCCAGGATTATGGACTTTACTACTTATACTCATATACTAACAGGTACAAGTACAAACATGCTTTGTATAGTATATAAACCTGGCCCTTATGGCCTGGTATAATTAAGCTGTTTACTCAGAATTTTCACCTGCAAGCAATTCCTCTTCCAACTACACCATTGCTTACAGTTTCAGTCACTGGTCACCTAAGCCAGTACCGCTATTACTTGCAACACTTCAGATCTCAGTGAGTCTCTTACTGCTGCTCCCTCCTCTGCAGACAATCCTTGTCCACTTGTTGCATGCCAATGGAGGCCTTTCAGAAGAGACATGCTCAAGCGTGCTTTGTTCCAGGCCAGAATTTATTACTTGAAGGGAATAACTCTGAACATGACACCCACCAGGAATGATCCATACAAAAGGAAGCCTTGATAGTCCCTGGGATTCTTGAGGGGGGTCCAATGGTGGCGAGGGAGGGGGGGATTGAGGCTGGAAAGTGGAGGTTGGAAGATGAGCGGATAGCCTGTGACAATGCTCCTGCAATGAAATAGCTTTGAGGTTGCTTCTCATTTGTCCAGGTCTTGCTCGAAAGCAAGGCTAGCTAGATATTAAATCTTTCCAATAGCCGATGTTCCTGTGGTTTCCTCAGTGGAAGTCTATTATCCACATCAGCATTTCAAAAGATACTGAACCAGTCAACCAGTTGTTGACTGCGCAATGAATACCCTTGTTATCCAAGAGTTCTAAATTGTGATTGGCCATCTTGTCATCATCGCTTGTATTGTCCCCTTGTTCCATGTCATGCTCACCCTCATCACCATGTCCATACTGCCGTGCAATTCCATCAATTGCTTGACCATATCTTGAGGGACCCATGCTCCAATTGTCTGCATAGATGCGAAATCTGGGAATTTCCTGTCATGCTGGCTCAATGGGGTGGTCGGAGATAATGGATTCACCTTGTACATGTTAGTATAGGAAGCAGGGGAACTAGGCAACATACCATCCTCTTCCTCTTCCTCATCCTCGTCCTTGTCCTCCTCACTAACTCTGGTTTTCAAATCGAAAAACTGAGATACTCTCCTTCCTGGCAGTTGTCGTTTGGAACCGGCTTCTGGAATCTGCATGCCAATCAGTTGAACAAGTAAGTTGGAATAAACCAGATACATACCCTCCGACGTTTCCACTTTGGTTGACTCAGATTGGACAATGGGTGGCTATGTTTCAGATTTGATGGTCCTTAAGAAAAGAGCATGATGGTAAGTATATTCCCATAGAAGCAGGATACTGCTTACCAGAAGTGGCTTGCATGCCGGCAGACGTAGCAGTAGGTGCTGTATTTGGGTCAATTGTAAAGAAGAGCCTAGAGGCACTCATCCTGGCTTCCACTGCCACAATGGCTGCAAGATCATCTTTGTCTTTGAAGTGCGTGAAAACCTGATCATATACAGCCTTCTAGTTCCTGTAGTCATACCAGCTGAGTTGGCTGGGTCTGTCAGAGAGTGTTGCAAAATTGATCTCATTCTTAGCCCATTACATCACCAATCCCCATGCATCAAGGCGATCAACTGAAGGGGATCTGGCAGGACCTCGAGGGTATATTAGCAACAGCAATCCAGGATACTGAGAAGCCACTCACCAAGCATGTTCATGGAGGCCAACATACTAATGTATTTACGTTTTTTGAGTGGGTGGTTGAGTTAGATTCTGCTCAATGTTATTGTATTAGCTCTATAATTCGCACTAATCGAACTAATGTATTTATATATTCTAAGTGAGTGGTTGAAAAGAACATCATGACGCACTTGACATGCCACTTGTAGTGACAGCCAATTTGGGAACATCACGTGGTCTTGGTCTTGCATTGAGAACTTAATTTGGAAAGGCTTATTAAAGGCTTAATCCAGTAAAGGAATGCTGCTCAGGGCAGCTGTCACCTATTGAAGAGTTTTGAAGCCTGAGGTCTTGAGGACTCAACAAGCCATACTTCATTAAGCATTGAATGAATGCTTACAATAGACACAGGAGGTAATAATGTGCATCGGTAATAATATACATCGGGTATTTGCATTTACAGACAGCCATGAGTGAATGGAAGTGTAAACCTTCTAAAATCTTGTGCTAAGATGAAGATATCATTAGATACAAATCGTGGTAGGCACCACATGGCGATGTTCATAGCAATACAAATGAGCGAAAAAAAAATCATTTGCTTAGTGGAGGATGGATGCTCATTCAATACAGTAGGGGGAGCGGGACTCTATGGAACATTAAGCTCATTGAGTGGAATACTGTGCTTAATACTGACCTGTTTGTGTGGTGCCCAAACCTTCACGCTGCTATGTCCATTCAAAGCACTTCCGGTTGTGAGAATGCACCCGTTATCATTCTCAAATAAGGTAGATCTTAAAGGGGGAGGGAGATATATGAAAGAGAAGCATCACTGTTACAGAAATGATAAGATCACCAGCTAAGAATTTGGGATTATAACACCCACAAGCATCGATGTATATATAAACATACCACTACCATGATCGAGTTGTTTTTGAAAAATACCCATCTGGTAGTTATACATACACACAAAACTGTTGTCCCCATCAACTATCACTAATCCAAGTTCCTGAGCAATTGTGATTTGCATTGGTGCATTTGTAAGGATTGTATGCCAATAGCTTTGAGTACACTGCATTGAGGGCAGGGTGTATCAATCTACCCAGTCCCCATCTTGCAAATTGGAAATAAAAAGCTGTTGGCCATCTAGACATGCGCTTCCACTGATTGATGGATAGGTATACGATAATCATTGTTTGAAGAATAGCTTATATTCATCCATTTACTTTGTTCTTCCACTTGAGATCCCACAGATCCGTTGAGAAACAGAATGTACTTTACTGTAAGACAGTTGAATTGAGTGAAGATACAAAGTAGAATGCACACCATGCTGCTTTCGAGATAAGTAACTAGGACACTTGAGCCTTGATCAAAGAAACAAATAGAGTGAGCCACATAGGGTTGCTTCTCAATGTTGACAGCCAACGAAACGAAAGATTCTGTCAAAAAGATTACAACTGAGCTGGGGCCAAAGAGTCTGTTGGAACTTACTGGCATCTGGGGCTACTTTCCATAGCCCAACCTCACTGTTACCCATGCTTGGCAAACAACAATGAGAAGGATCCTAAGCCAGAGATTCAATGGCACCTCCATGAGCAAGAGTAATAGAGCAGAAATCAAATAGGCATTGGTCTTTGCCTCGCTCGTACAAATTAATGTTACCATTGGATGCACCAAATACAAACACATCTTCTTCGCCATCAGAGAGCTTGATCCAAGCAAAGCAAGATATGAACCCAGCAGAGGGGATGCAGAACTCCTGAATCATCTCTCCTGATGAGACATTCCCAATAATGACCCAGCTGTCATTGCCTAGCCAAATAATGAGATGAATCCGGGAAAAGAAGTTGGGACGGATCTCCACTTAGTAACATCAATCCATGGGGGCTAACAGCCAAGGGATTAACTGCCTTCGTGTGTTGCACAAGGGTAAATTTGGTGTAGAACTGTACATTAACTGTCAGTGTGCTTAGCAAATAGCAAGTACACCACTCACATCGAGATGGCTGGAGTGCATGGTAAAATTCTAACTCTTACGTAAGTGATAATGCAGCAGTTCGTTCATGGCACATAAATACAAGGATGTGTTATTGTTGTCAATGCATGTTGCAATGCACGAATGCTACCAAACTTTACCTCACGTCATCAAGCCATGTTACAACTAAATTACCCTAAACTACTGCACATTGTCTCGAGCCCAGGAATGATGGGAAAGGGGAGGTGGAATACAAAAGATTCTTTACATAGTACTACATTTGGAAGTGGTGGAATTGTGCAAGCATAGGTTCAATGAGGGGAAGAAAAAAGGAACAAATATATCTCTACATAATCTATATAGTGCAATGCAATTTTGAAACCGAGCTGATAAGTCTGCCTGAACATGTGTGTTGACAAGAGTGTAACTATGCCAATCGTTAGGGAGTGATATCATACATTGTATAAGGCTCTTATCAAAAGAAAAAATGATAGACAGTTGCTAGGAAGGGGTTAAACAAAGAGCATAATTACTCCTGTCGTTGGGTAGTGACAATATTATCCATTTTATGAAGTTCACCTTGTCGAACTGAAACTGTCATCACGGAGATACCCAAAGTGAAATAATGGCAGCAGTGAAGAGAGTGCATTAGCTAGGGGCGGTGCAACATTGTATTTGCACATTGTATATAAATTGCCATCATACAGCCATCATCATGCAAATGCTCAAGCAGCCTTGGTCCTCTCATCGTTATTTTCCTCTGTTAATATGCCAATCTGTCTTTCCTCCTGATTGCACAGTAACTCCTCCTCCCCTTACACAACACAATGTGTTTCCTTGAGAGGACATCTCTACTGCCCATACAGAAAACCACATCATAGGTGAAGGTTCTGATCCCTAAGCTGCACAGAGAAGTCTCAAGGATTAATTGAGGTGGCTACAATCTTTTAGATATGCAAGGATGGCCAGCAGCTGAATATGAGGAGATTCAAGTAAATAATCCACTTTGTCTTCCTTTTGTCCATACCCTGACATATCTAGTCATTTGTCATCCAGCTTGCTTGAGAGGATTTATTCCTAGCGAAATCGTACAGCTGGCAACCTCAGGAACAAATGCAAATTGTGTTTTGCAAAGTCAGCATCAACCTCTTTGAAAGCACTTAAACTGACATTAGGTAGTCCAAGGAAAGGTACCTCCTGCTGAACAATTACAACGGTGATTGGGTGGTTTCAGATTTCCTTAAGATGTATCTCAAAAATACATCTGAGCGAGCAGCCTAATGAAACATACCTAGTGCTAGATGTAGAAACATTGTGAATAAGGAATGGCCAATTATCCACTTTAGTAATGGCCTTGGTGCTGGCTCATCAAAGCTGGCTGGATGCGGTTGTACAAAATAAGAGCATGATCAAGCCCTGCCTCATTGTGGAGATGCCAATAAGCATACCACCAAATCAGAATTGTGGGCATTGTATCTTGAAGTGATGTCCCCTAGATCAGCCATGCTAAGATCTTCCATGGTTTGGGATAAAATGCAGTCACAGGCCCTGCATCAAGCAGAAAAAGCAAAGTTTGCTTCTCGCATAGCGGCATGTGAGCAGTGGGCAAGATGAATTGAGGTCTTGGATAACCCCTCTTCTATCATAGAATTGGGATGAAATGCAGACATGCCGTGGCCCTGTTTTGGGTGGGAAAAGCAAGGTTTCCTTCATACATAGCAGTATGCAAGCAGTGGGTAAGACATATTGAGATTTTAGATATCGAGCCTTGTTGTTGGTGAAACCTGAGCTGAACTGTGGGAGTGAAAGACGATGATCTTGCAAGCATCATCTCCTGAAGTAGTACCTCACAGATCAGATTGATCAACCGCACCAAGATCTCCATTACAAAGTAGTACTCACTTCAGCCTCAATATCTTCTTGAGTTCTGCTGGTCGATACCCCCTTCATAGTGATTCAGAACATCTGAATTTCATTAATTAATCTTATAACAACACTGATTACTACATTTGCAACAATGCCATGGATGGTAGGAAGGAATACAGGTAAAGTACTACTGTAAGTGCATGTGGAGTGGAAAAGAAAGTGTGGGGAATTTTCGGTCCATCACTAGTAAAGATTTGCCAGCTAGTTGATAAAGGACTTTCTGAGCTGATTTTAATGAGCAGGCAAGACCACTAACATATGTAAAGACTAGTTCTCATATTGATTCAGTACACTAATAATACAAGTGTAGTCTCCCAAGACAATGGCGATGTCACAGGGACCTTTTGGATTCTTTCCATGCTCCTGGAATATTGGCGTGTTCACCTACTATGACAAGAGTAAATAAGATGGCATGATAAAAAACCGATTGAATATACTGGATGAGGGGGGAGGCTGGTGCGAGATGAAGGAACGAAGGGACCCGCTGCCCATGGTAAGCACTTTGGAGAAGCAGTGAAGGACCACTTGGGTAACAGAGTGTAGGATGGCAAATAAGGGTTTTTGAAAGACCTTCCTGATCATGCCCTCGATCTAAATCATTGTTAGGACTCACATAACCAGTGTTCTGCATCATTGATGCACCCTGCCATGATCAACCATGGCCACATCCTCATCTGGAGACCCTGTCCCCTCACTGACTGTACCAGAACAATCATCCATGGACACATCCCCATCTGGGGAATTGCTAGCAGAGGCAACTGGTGTTTCTTTGTAGCCTATCCCTAGCACTAATTTGATTGCTTGATCCACCTGCACTTCAATCTCATTGTACAAAGCGGAATCAAGCATCTCAAGTTCACGTTCCAGTAAATGTCTGGCTTGGATTATCCACTGGATTGTTTTCCAAAGGTCATGCCTCGGATGCAAGGTAGAAGTCTTCTATAATGATCAATTATTTGTGAGCCAAGGATCACACATACAATGGTAGTAATAACATACCCTGAAGGGGGACACCAACCTGTGTGTGGAAGGACTGGTGACTCTGGTGAATGGTGCACCTTCTAAGTCTGTAGTTGCCAAACGGTGAGGGGTCGTGGGCAGCCTTGCGGAGGGGAACAATGATGTCATAAAATGGGAGAATGGGCTGTTGAGAGTAATGATGGAAGATGGTATTGAGATGTGGGAATGGGGGTAGTGATGGTAGGGTAGGTAGTGGGTGGCATAGAACTCACGAGAGGAGGTTTCCAGCTTCATTGCAATGAACTCTCATAGTCACCATTCGTTCACTTTATAACTATTTTCAAAAACAATTGTTGGTATGAATACATACTGTCATATGCCATACACCACTCCCATTCCCATTCCAACCACTCCAACCACTCCTATCACAACTCCTACACCTCCTATAACTCCTGTCGCATTTCCACAACTCCTATCACATTTCTGCAACTCCAACCACTTCCTAGCACAACTCTGAGTGGTATTCCGACTCCTAGTGGAACTCTGACCAACTCCTAGTGGGAACTCCTTGTGGAATTCCTACTCTGAGCATAACAGCATTTCATGCAATTTCATCTTTGTTTCATCTTGTTTCAGTGTGACACCATTTCATATTTGTCATTCATCAGTTCTTTGACACCTATTTTACCTTCATCAGACATATTGACATTGTCTCTGATTATTTCCAATTTGATATCTACTTTGATATTCTGTTGCGATCATTTGATTTCTTTTCTATCTTTCTCCGATTCCGCTATTGGTTTCACATTACCAAGATGGTAACCACCTTCCTTATATATACCCATAGTCACTGTCATGTAAACTATCCTTGATATCAACTAAGACCAACTCTGGTTTCTTGTCATTGTGTCTTCTGTTCCTTTCGTGCAAATCCAGACTGACCAGCAAGGGTGTAGTGCTCCGCTCCGAGTCACTGAAGCAAAGTCCTGCCCTCCAACAAATTCCTGTGCTCCAGAATTGCACCGGAGTTGACCAGAGTTGACCCGGCCTTAATACATACCCTATGTTATGGTTGACCCAGGTAGGGGCAAACGTAGCCTTGCAAGATACAGTGACTCCAAAAAGCATTACAATAACTAACCCCAAACCGGGGCGCGAAGCGCCCCGCAACCACCC
>JBBPJJ010000399.1:5779-16018 GCA_038088635.1 Veloboletus limbatus
CGAGTCAACGATGAAGAGTGCGCTCTTTGTCATTACCCCGTGTGTCCAGTTTCTGACATCTGGCGGGATAGGCTATTTCCCCAAGGATACGTCTCAGTGTCCGCAATTCTTGCGACATAAATCTTTCCTCGCATCACCGACGCTACTAGCCCAGTCATCCTGCAGACCGAACTTCCTGGTTCAGCGGGAACACGAGTTCGTCATCACCTATCCCCGCGGTTATCATGCCGGATTCAATCTTGGATTCAACTGTGCAGAGAGCGTCAACTTTGCCCTAGAGAGCTGGGTCGAGCTCGGTCGCAGGGCAAAGGCATGTCAATGCGTCGCTGACAGGTATATACTCTCTCTCTACCTACAGCGACTTCTAGTCTGAGGTGTTGTCAGCGTTCGCATAGACGTCGATCAACTTCTGCGTGACCGTGAGGCGGAGATGCTTAATCCGCCTGTTCAGTACCCACCATCGTCAAAGAGAAAGGCTGAAGGAAGGGATGGTGCGTCGAAGCGAAAGAGACCGAAGTCGTCAGCCGAACCCGGGCTGTCTGGCTCTGCCCCACCTTCCAAAGTTTCCATCACACTGAAACTCGGACCAAAGCCTCCAGAACCAGAAGCATTTCCCTGCTGCCTATGTGTGTCCATGTCGCGCGAGGGTCTCGTGCGTGTTCAAGACCCACCCATGGGAAAGAAAGAACTTCCTGAATCACTGTCATCTGTCCACGATCCAACTAGATGGATGGCGCACGAAGAATGCGCGAAAGTGGTACCCGAGACATGGGTTGATAGAATAGAGCTTGCAGAGATACTTCCTGACGGTTCACATGTTCAGGAATCAAGAGTGTTCGGGGTGGACGCGATCGTGAAAGACAGATGGAACCTGGTACGGCACCATTCCTCCTGCGTCAGATTCGTTATAGTGACCTGCTCCAGAAATGTTCCGCATGCAACAAGGGACGACAAAAGGCACATGGCGCCCCTATCCAGTGCACCAAGGGAAAGTGTACCAAATCGTTCCACGTGTCCTGTGCGAGAGAAGGACAAAGCGATGTTTCTTACACTGTGTTGCGCGAAGTTGAGAAGGAAGTGATTTTGCTTGACATGCAACAACCATCATCCTCACATGCACCATCTGGAGGGTTTGTGGCGCAAGATGTACAACCAACCATGGATGCTGACCCTCTCGTGCTGAAAACGATCAAGAAGAACGAAGTGCAATTACTATGTAACCAACACAACCCGGTGAGCATTCGAGAACGCGCTTTATTCCCTTCATTTATGGTGTTGTTTCCAGGCTGTCGCGGCTGCGAAGAAAGCGAATAAGCAGCACAAGATCCGAAATGAGCTGCTTGCGCTCCCGTCAATGTCTCGAATTAAGATTCGCGTGAGCGCCGGGGTATTCGAAGTCTCGCTGGTCCGGGTTATTGACGAGAATAAATCCATCGAGGTGCTCTGGGATAGGGGCCTTAAACGAGAGTTCAAGTGGGGTAGTGTTGTGTTCGGTCAGACGGATGGCCAGACTGTGATGCAAAAGCCGTCGGAGCCTGCTCCTGAACGTGAGGCCCATCGTGGTGTTGTCACTATTATGTATATCTGACCTTTCGCGTGTCATTCATGCAGCGGCGCCTCAGCGGAGCAAGGATGTAACCCCTACGCTTCACGTTGCAACCTTCCCATCTGCTGTATCGTCCTCTTCCGGTTCCTCGACTTCAGTGTCCACACCCGCACCTGGGCCGATATATGTGCCTCCTTATCATTACCAGCCTTCCTCGACGATGTACGCGACTGGGTCCTGGCCCTACCAAATGCGCCAAGCGTCGCCCCAGCAGATTCCATACTCGGTAGCATACCCTTACTCGGGGTATTATCCCACTGCGATTTCGACGACTTGCGGATCACCCGCGGAGAGTCCGAGTGCACAGGGCACGTATCCCTATAAATTGCAATGGCGACAGCCATACACTGGTCCGAGGACTAATAATGATCCCACAGGGACGTCGTCTGGTCAGACGCATCCAATGCAGTCGTGATCCAGGTATTGTTTATCGTTGAAGTTGACTCGCTTCTTCACGGACTTTTGATAGTAACGTATCTAAAATTTCTCGCTGCTCTGTAAAGTATTTCGCACTACTCGTTAATTTCGTTGTATTCTCGGGGAAGGGTTACAGTAAATAACATCAGTCACGTGAGTTACGTATGCGTCCTGTCGCGCCACCTTTGTATCACTGTAAGTTGTGTCTCAACGCGGTAAACTGACCTTTGTAGTTCGTCGACATGTGGCTTCTAACAGGGCCTTTCGATTCCAACGAGGCCGGGGAGATGACCACCAGTGAGTCCATCTGACGATGCATCCGTCACTCCTTGATGGTTTGGCTCCAGAGACAAAGCTACTGAAGACTGGTCGCAGGGTTCCCCTTGGTCGTAAAGACCGACCGCTGTTGGTGAACAACAAGAGGATCTCTCGCGACCACTGCGAGTTCACAGTCGGTCCTTGTACACAAGACGACGTGGTGCGTGCTAGGGTAACGAATGAAGTTACTCCCATACAACTGTGTTTATGCTCCAGCCCAACCCATCATTTATCCCAACGTTAGAGATATACAATGCAAAGGATAAAGCAATGTCGATTGATCGGGACTATCAGGCCATCATTGTGAATCCCTCGTCTTCGTGTGAGCTCAAGTCCGGGGATAAGATCAATATAGTGGTGGGGATATCTATCAAGTGGGTACTGTCTCCATGGGTAGTGAATTCCATCTCTCACCGACATGTCAGGGTACACTGGCGACGTGTCGCATGTTTTCTTCCGCCTGGGCGGTCTCTGCCATCTCTATCAAGCGAAGACTGTGCCACATTGGGTGAGTACTCAACGTAATCCCAGATGCGCTGGAGCTTGAATGTTGACTGCAGGCATAAGTTTGATGACCTCACCCAGTTCGCTCGCGACCCACCATCTCACTCCCAAGTACGAACTCACTGTCTCATTGGCTACGTCCTTGCTATCGGCGACTCAGCTTGTGAAGGCAGAATGGCTGCAAGAATTCATTCGCTTGGGAACCACTGCAGATGATAGTCATGCCTTCAAACTGGCTCCCTTGGAACAATCTTTTATCCCTCCACTGGAGAGCAAATACAGACCAATTTTCTCGCCTTCGCTGCCTTCCTTGCTCAAGTCTTTCAAGTTTTGGGAGCCAAACGAGGAGAGACTTCATCTCCTAAAGGGGTATCGGTTCGTTCTGCTAAGTGACGCCGAGGGTCAAGTCGATGGGGATACAAGGGAGTTAATCATTCGTGGCGACGGGGAGTATGAGAGTTTCCCTCTGATGAATGGGGAAGCAAAGTGGAGACAGATGTTAGCCAAGGCGAAAAGGAAAGTGGACGAGGCTGGTTTGAAAGTTGCCATCGTCGCTCGTGAGCATACCGTGCAGGCTACTGTTGGTGCGGACAAGTGGCGGGAAATGATCGTTGAAGCCCAAAGGTATAGATGAATTGTTTTGCGCAGGCAATATCAGGATACTCATTTCGGATTACAGCCTCTCGTTGCCGCTCGTCAATCTGGACACCCTGATGAATGCCGTGATAAATTCTGATGCCTCGTTAATCAATGAACGGTCTTCGAGTCAAGGTGGTTTTACTCCGTCTCTTATCGGCTCCTTCTGACTCCCATAGTAGGTGGTTTGGCTGAGAGCGGTTCCTCTCTCCCAGACTTTGTTCCGAATACCCATCCGGATGAACCGTCAATACCTGCTGTAGCGGAGAAAGCCCCCCCGGAGCCCACTGATGTTCATCGCAAATCTCCGTCACCCCCAACCATGCTCTTTGGCTTGCCTGTTCCTCCTCCGCCCAGCAAGGTATGAAAATATATCACTCCCTCGATTTGTTGGATCTGACCTCTCCCAGACTCTTATTCGTCGCACGAAGCCCGTGTCGACAATCACTCGTGCTGAAGAACCTATCGTGCCTGATGTCAGGGATGAGACCCAGGGGGAAAACCTAGGATACACTCTTCCTCCGGTACGCCCAGTTCATATCCACTTAAAGAAGCGAACTTAGGCACATGTTAGCTCCCTGAAATGACACGGTCGACTAAGCTGAAACGACGAACACCCGCTCCAGCTCCTTCTGTCGAAGAGCTTGTTGCGAACCACGAGCGGGGTGAAGAACCGCCGCTAAAGAAGTTTAAGGCACTTTTCGATGCAAGCGATCCGGACAAGATGTCTGTCGAACCACAAAGTCTCCGAGATGTATATGACATTGCGGCGGGGGATTCCGTCGGGTTGATTCAGGGGGCCGAGAGCGTTACTCAAAGTGACTTGCGACCGCTGCATTCCAAAGTAGCTGCTCCACGGATACTTGATGTTGTGGCCGAGGAAGAGGAGAGTGGTCATTCCCAAGCCGGACCCGCTGTACCCGCATTACCTCGTCCTCGTCGAAAATCCCTTTTACCGCAAGAAACACATATGCAGCTGGATGCTACTCAGGGCTCTGTAATGAATGGTGGAGGAACATCGAAGACGAAATCTAAACCCTCGCAAAGTCATCAGATCGACACCGATCCAGCTTTCCTAACTGCCCTTGCATCAAGAAAAGGGAAGAAGACAAACGAGGATGATTTTGATCGCGAGTTCAATAAGCTTCGTATTTCGAAACCAGATATCCACCGCGATGAAGACGGACAGGGATGGGAGATTCTTGGTGACTTCGACACCGAGGCGAGCAACTTGCGGGGGAACTTCATGGTAGTAATTGAGTTGGAGGTCTTTCGCCGGACTTCAGGCCATGGGGATACAACTGTTGTGAAGCGTACCTATGATGGTCTACCAAATTTCAAGAAGTTCAAGAAGGTATGTGTCGTGAACATGTGTGTTGTGGTCATTCCTCGAACATCTCATTAGATACCCACTGCGTCGTCGCGTGCTCCTATCGAGCTTGTGGCTATGGCCGAATATGATTATGGCGTCGGTTCAGGTATGTTTGAGAGACTTCCTGATCAGCAGCTTCCCATATCGCACAAAAGGTTATTGGAAGGATAATGCCGCTTCAAAGGATCAAGCGACCTTAGCTCCTACCCAAACAGTAGCGGGCACTCAAAAACGGCGCGCTCCGACAGTTTTAGAATCAGATGACGCTGATACCGATGTTCCGGCCGCGAAAACAACCAGAAGGGTGGTTCGTAGTAAACCCACGCAATCGAAGGTAACTCCACCGGCTGAAAAGTTGTTCTTGAATTTGGACGCGGAAGACTCCATGCCAGACGTGAATCCCCAAGGAACTACAGGAAAGTCCCATTCAGGGAAGATTGACTCTCCACCCAAATTGCCTGCAAGAGGGAGTAAACGACGTCACATAATTGTGGATGACGACTCGGACGATGGTGTAGCCTTCAAAGGGTTTGGCAAGAAGAAAAGAGTACGGTGATAGTCACAAGTGAAATCACCCCGACATTTATTAGTAATCTACACCGGTATAATGTCCACTAGAGTGTTCTCGCAGCTAATTCATCATGGATGGAAAAGCCCAACACACGCTGTGTTTTAGCAGCAACACGTCCACCAGTTTGACTATGAAGTAAAGATGAGGATGAGTTAGGCTGCCTGCGAATGTGGTGGATCAAACGTACCGTTGCTCTTGACAGACAAAACTTTCTGGAGCACCTTCCCAGTCGTCAAGTACATTTCTAGTCGCGTTTCCCTGTAAACCGTCGTCGTCGCCGGTACCGAAAAGGTCTAATGCTAGCTGACTGTGGCTTACGCCCGCGTATGTTGTCACGCATCGCGGATTAATCAAGATACGGGCTGGCGTATATGCCGAGTTTGGCACAGTGAGTCGTGTGGCTGGAAGCTCGTCCAGGGGAAGTTCCGAGTCTGGCATGGCGTCAAAATCTGATCCCGCATTGGCATCGGGATCCACGGGGGTTATTTGCCGGCGATGTAAGTCCCCAGGCCCTGTTTTAGGTCTGGTATAGCGGAAAGGGGAGTCCGATCCTTCGTCGTCTTGAACACCACCCAGCGCTTTGTCGACCCAAAGGTCCCTGCAAAACCATGCTTGACTACTATCCAGACAAGGTGCATCGGGGGAGCGTGGAGGTGGGGTATCTGAGGTAGATGAATTATGAAAGTCCAAGCCATAGCGATACCTCAAACCCTTGTAGTAGGATTGAGCAGGATCCACGACATGTGTGCCGGCCTCGCAACAGAAAACCTGGAAGGGGAGGTGTTGCGTGTATCGAGTAGCTCCATTCTTATCTCTAGGGGGTACAGCGTCGGGCTTTGAAGAAGACTTGGATTGTCGAAATTGGTCGCCATGGATGTCTCGAGTACGCCACCTTAGGCGGTATTAAGGGTCCGCGTGTTCACAGTCGTTCATTTAAACTTACCTGTCCGAGAAAATGAACTGCCCACCTGACTCGGCCCAATCCATCCCGCACACCATCGCAGCTTCGTTCGCAATGCTGACCCTTAACGTTTCCAGAATATCGCTGGGGCAAGTAAACCCTTTGAGCCAGATAACCCGGCTAAAAGATATTTGTCGCCTTTGGTGTAACTCTAGTAGTGGTTCTAATGCAAGGTTTCGCATATATGCTTCTTCCGAGGGGTAGTATGCAGCTGCAGGGTCCTTTGTCATGGATGGAACGCGATGGATTCTAAAAGGTACACCAAGAAGAGTCAATACTGCTTCACAGAGGTCCGTGAGGGTGGGGGTGGAATCAGTGGAACCATAGTCCAACATCGAAACGAACAAATTGGATGTCCCAAGACGCTTCGCCAATTGAACTATCACGGCGAGTTGGTCAACAAGAAAGTGGTCCGCAGAGTGTATGGCGAGTGCGATATAGTAGAGTCGGTCATCTTTAGTAAGGTCGTCGTAGGCGTCGTCGTCGATATTTCTGTTTTGTCCAAAGGGGCGGATCAAAGTAGGGCAGTAGGCCGCAACCCATCCGTTCAGTGAAAGCAGCCCTTCTACCGCACTAAGCACACTTTGAGTATCTACATGGCTGGTTTCCTTGGCGGTGATGCTAGACTCGAAGTGAACATTCTCTGAAGCGCGAAATTTTAGGATTCGGGAACTCACAACGGCACCTGGAATTGTTCCCAAAAGTCGCTGACACCAGCATAAATCAAATCGTCAAGGATGTCGGGTCTGGTGTCTCTGCCCATCCTGCGTTGCAGTGATTTGTGTTTTTGAGCATTCAGATTCTTCAGCCCAGTAACTCGCTCGATCACATTGTATCCCTGGTACTCGGAAATAGAGGATGGGGCTGTCTCAGATGATGAGATTAGGAAAAAAAAACCTATTAGCAAGAGGGTAAAAGCAAACAGTCTTGTCAAAGTGTTTCTCCTGAGGGTGATCGCCATGTATGCGCCTTAGTACTAGGGTTCCACCGAGAATGACTAAGGGAATTCAATATTACACAAAAGTCAAAATATTTCTGAAGAAAGTGAAGCACCGACCTTAGCTCAGTTGGAAGAGCGCGAGACTGTAATGGATAATATTATCTTGAGGTCGCCTGTTCGAGCCAGGCAGGTCGGAAATTAATTTTATTTTTCCAGCCACATCAATAATATCTAGTTTCTTAAACAAATGTTTACAGCCTGAGTGCTGTATGTTGGAGTCTCAGTGATTGGTACAAGTCACTAATATTAGTGTAGCTACCTGTTGGAGTCTACAGTAATAATAAGTATGGTAGAAAGAAGTTCAAGGAGGGTGTTAGCTCACCTCAGTGATTGGTACAAGTCACTGAGGTGTGGGAAAGAGAATGAATGTCTAAAGAAGTACCATGATTATATAATACCGTCCAATACAGTATGCAAATATCTCAACACTCCCCCTCAAGCACGAAGCCCTAGCTCGAAAGCAAAGTGCTTGGCCTTGATGGACAGAAGTGCCTTTGTTAAGGTATCAGCAACTATATCATCAAGGACAATATAATAAATAAATGAAACCATGAGAAATGGTGTAGCAGATAAAGTGGTATCATATGTCGAAATGTTTTGTACAAGCATGATAATAACCATCCTTAGTCAGCACGATTGCCAACTGATTGTCGGAATAAAAGATAGTAGGTTCAGGAGATGGGTGAAAGACCTCATTGACAAGATGATGAAGCCAGATGGCTTCTTTGGCAGTGTGTGTTGCAGCTACATACTTGGCCTTCACATCAGCAAACCACCACACAATGTGAATATCACATACTGTAGATGTGCATAGCAAACCATAGTTTTAGGTCCATTTCCATAGCAATGTATAACTGCATAGTAGCTCATAGTGTCATAGCAAAGTTGACCATATAGTATGATAGTCATAAAGCTGTCCATAGCAAACCATAGCTCCATAGTAGTCTATAGCTGTATAGCAGCCCATAGTGCCATAGCAAAGTTGATGCAATGTGGAAATTATTTATTTGTATAGTAACACATAGTTGTATAGCTGTTCTAGTAGCTCATAGTGCCATAGTAAAGCTGATCAAATGTATAAATGTCATTAAAAAGCCAATGATTAATGAAGAAAAAGGGGTAAAGGAGGAGAGGCCTATTGCCCAAGGGAGTGATGGAAATAATAGGGGGAGAGAGTGGAGGTGATGGGAATAATGAGAGGAGGAGGAGGGGGTGATGGGAATAATGGAGGGAAGGGGAGAGAGTGATGGGAATAATGGGGGGAGGAGAAGGGGGTGATGAGAATAATAGAGGGAAGGGGAGGGAGTGATGGGAATAATGGGGGGAGGTAGTGGTGGTGATGGGAATAATAGTGAGAGTGATGGGAATAATGGAGGGAGAGGGTGGGAGCAATGGGAATAATGAGAGAAGAAGAAGAGAATGATGATATAGATTAGAGGAGGTGAAAGAGGAGGTGATGATAACATCGGAAAAAGAGAATGATGACAAAGATGGAGGAAGGAAAAGAGGATGATGACAAGGAGGAGGAGGAAAATATCAAAAGTGTAGTAAATGTACTAAAAAAAGTGAAAAAATCAAAAGTGTTCTGAAAGTGTACCAAAGTGTATAAAAAGTGTATTAAAAAGTGTAGTAAAGTGTATCAAAAAAGTGTAAAAAGTGTAGTAAAAAGTGTACCAACAATCTACCAAAAAAAGCAAAAAAAAGTATAGTGAAAAGTGTACCAAAATGTACCAACAATCTACCAAAAAAGCGAAAAAAAGTGTACAAAAAGTGTACCAAAATTTACCAACAATCTACCAAGACTGTACAAAAAGTGTAGTAAAAAAGCGAACAAAAAAGTGTAGTAAAAGTGTAGTCAAAAGACTTTGCCAAATTTGAGTTGTGTTTGTTTTCCCACACCTCAGCTGAGTTTGAATTTTTTGTTGCCTGTTGTTTTTGTTGGCTGAGTTTGAATTTTCTTACATAAACAAGCCTCACTTCAAATTTTTCCCATAGCTTCTCTTCCCTCAACCACTATCATCTCTCACTTTTTTGTCAACACAACTTTTTTCACACTTCTTGGTAAGTTGTTGTCAATATCTCTATTAACCCTTCACTCTTTGCTTAGATACAAATATTGGTGAGTTACTTGTCAACATTTCAATATTCTTACTAATGTTTTACTATTTGCTTAGTCAACATACTGATAGTGAGTCACTATATTAATACTTTAATATTTCCACTGACAATTATGATTGATCTGGTGTATACTTCTATACATATATAGAGTAGTTATTCTTGTATAACTTAATGTATGAAAATATATTGTATTTCTGCAATTATAATTGCATGATCAGATAGCAAATTATTCTAAACTGATCAGCTCAACATAGCTATTCAGAGTATTTCGTAGCAAAAGTGGTACTTTCCATAGCTGTCTATAGTATTCTATAGTAAAGTAGTGCTCTCCATAGCTGTCCATAGTGTTCCATAGTAAAACTGATACTTTCCATAGCAATCCATAGTAGTAGTGGTACTCCATAGTACTCCATAGCAAAGATGGTACTCTCTAGCACTAGCCAGTCTGGACCTTGCTGGAGTGCTATGACTACTATACAGCACTCCATAGAGCTGTCAAGGAAAAAGTGATTTGCTGATGCATAGTTGTTACAAGTCCAACCCCTGTGATCTATGCACTCCATAGTTTCTGAGTCTTTCTTTGTAATCGGTCAGATGTTTCCATCCTATTCCATTGATTTACTTCTTTCTCCCAATATTGTGCTCTTCTGATCTAGGTACCGCTCTCTCTCTTCTTCAGCATGTATTATTTAGCTTTTCTGATCTAGCAACCAACATGCATCTGTGCCATGCTATC
>JBBPJJ010000400.1:7318-20406 GCA_038088635.1 Veloboletus limbatus
GTGCGCGAGACGGCCTCGCAGCCCACGCAGCCGACATTCTGTCCAGGTTCGTCGCGCCGCCCGACTCGCCATTCACCGCTGACCGCCATCCGACAGCCACATCGGTCACGCGTACGAGACCGACACCGTGCACCTCGCCAGTCTCATAAGGCGACACCGTGAGCGAAAGGACAGTCTGCTCGTACTCGACCTGATCCATGACACGCAGTCCTGCAGCACCCTACACCGAGCACTGCCTCGCTCCGTTTCACAAACTTGCTCTCCCGTCTCCTCGACCAGGTCCGTCCTTTCCTCTTCCGTCTCTCTCTCCTCCCCTCACTGTGTCACAGCCCGTCCTCTCCCGCAAGCACGAAGCCCTCCTCTTCCTCTACACCCTCGCCTCCTCTCCACCCCCTCACGCCACCCCCGCACCCACCTTCCTTCCCTCCCTCCATCCTCCCTCCTCAAAGCCTCCCTCCTCCGCACCGAGCCCTCTCCTCCGTATGCCAAAGCACAAGTCAAAGGCAGTCGTACTACGCGATTACCGCGCGCGAACAGGTACATCTCTCCTTTCCTCGCCCCCGTCCATTCACTCACCCAATAAGCTCGAGCACACCTCCCCGAGCACCTTCTCTTGCGCGACACCCTCTATCTCCTTCAAGGCATATCCGGTAAATATATCCACCTCGCCCTTTCCGGACAAGATGACCTTAACAAGCTCGTCTTCGTCGACGACACGGTACTCCCACCCCTTTCTCTCATTCCCCTTCCTTATCCGTCCACAGAGATACATCATCCCTTCACCCGTCAGGTCTCTAATACACAGACTCGCAGAAGTCGGTCATCTCTACTCTAGAGTCGACTCCTTCGTCAAAGACCGTCAGCATCACTCCGCCGTCGGTATGATCGAACAGAGTCTCTGCCACCACCTCCAGGCTCAGCTCACAGAATACTACCGTCTAGTCGCCATCCTCGAGTCCCAGATGTCGATCCCATCCCCAGAAATACCAGATCCCGACCATGATATAACACACAAAGAGTCCGCTCTCACTTTAAAGCGTCTGGATGTCTGGCTGAATGACTGGAGACTCAGAATGCGCATGATGAGTGTCTGCGTCGAGGGTGCCAGAGGTACATCCTTTCCTCTTCCTTGCATCCCCCTGAATAACACCTACCAGACGCCCAGGGTGGCGCCTTGGTTAACCTCATTCACAGCTACACCGACAACGGCGACCCTTTTGTTCGCAAGTTCACAGATCAATTACTCGAAGAGGTTGATCCCCCCATCTTTCATCGACATTACTTCACTCAACCGTGAATAGGTATCAAAGCCCTTCTTCTCCACCTTGCACAAATGGTTGTTTTCAGGCGAACTCTACGATCCCTACAACGAGTTCTTTGTTTCTGTCGATCCAGACCTTGCCCACGTACAATACCTGTTACACCCCTCATTACTCACAGGTAACGAAGACGGCGTGTTTGGCGCACTCTCGGGCGACACAGAAGACATATCCACCGAACGTGAAGGCGGTCTTCGCCTCTGGCAGGCAAAATATCGTTTCAGAAATGACATGTTGCCCATGTTCGTCGGGGAAGCCTTTGGGAAAAAGGTAGGTGGGAGCATTCGCCCAACAGCGCATCAATCAAAGGTCGACCTCTTCGTAGATCTTCTCTACCGGCAAGAGCCTGAACTTCATCCGATACAGTTGCCACGACACGGACTGGGTTGCCACCCGAGAAAGTATGAGCAATACGGGTGGGAGTGAGTCACTCTCCGCCCATATTCGACCAGTGTACTTCTCTCACCTTTAACAGCCCTCAGGTACAGCGATATCGCGGGGCTCGAACGATCCATAGACTCTGCCTACTCGACAGCCAGTCAACGGCTCTTTGAGGTGTTCATCGAAAAGTTCAAACTGATGGATCACCTTTATGCCCTAAAACACTATCTACTCCTCGGTTATGGAGACTTTGCAGAGCAACTCATGGAGGCTTTAGGGCAAGTTGGCCTTGCGACTGCCGTCTAACAACTTTTAATCACCTCTGCAGTGCAAGCCTTACTCGCCCCGCCAACACCCTGTTTCGCCATAATCTGACAGCGACACTTGAAACCGCCGTCCGTACTTCTAATGCACAAAACGACTCCCCTGACGTCCTCCGCAGACTCGACGCACGCATGCTCGAGTACTCCCATGGAGAAATCGGTTGGGATGTCTTCACTCTAGAATACAAAGTTGATGCGCCAATTGATACAATACTCGACCCCGATTCGATGGTCAAGTATCTAAAGCTGTTTAATCACCTCTGGAAGATGAAGCGGATGGAGAGCACGTTGAGTCAGGGTTGGGTGAAAATCGCAGGTGCATCGAGGACATTCCTAAGGTTACCTGGTAGGTTCACCTTCACCTTTGATGTTCTTCCTACTCACAACAGGCGTTCCAGATCTCGAATATGATTGGCACCAGATCCGCATCGTCATGGCCGAAATGATACACTTCATGCGCCAAATGCAGGCCTACTGCCAACTGGAGGTGATCGCCTGCTCGTGGAAAATCTTGACCGAGTTTTTCCAAAAACGCGAAGGTGATCTCGATGCCATGATCGAGGCACATCGGTCGTACCTCGACAGGATGGTCAAGAAAGTTTTCCTACTTTTCCCAAAGGCCGGAAAGGAGGTATGGACGCGTTTCCCTGGAATCGTGCATACACTCATTCGTTTCTTTGTAGGAAAACCTCCTTACTCAAGTCCGAGATATCTTCCAGACAATTCTGCAATTCCGTGAGGCTACCGTGCGTCTCGATCTCTTGGGTTTCAGTCGCCTGTTACAACTATGTCGACAGGAAAACTTTTACCATTACTGCTTGGCAGAATCAGCAAGACGAGACCAAGCATTGGACATGGATAGAGTATGTTTCTTCTGCATCATTCATCATACTCTCGCTTCATGTCATGTCAGGGAATCTACACCACCTCAGCGCCGGATCGTATGGGCCCTCAATCCCTTTCGAAATTACGTACACTCGTGAGGGAGTGCAGCTCGTCCTTTAGTGACTCTGCACAATCCATCGTTCATGCACTTCAATCGCATCCTGATCTAGACTGCCGTTTCTTGGGCATCCGGCTGTCATTTTCAGACTTTTATCGCACGAAAAAGGAGCATCAATTGTTGCAGCAACAGAAATCATCCTGACCTGCTGTAACAAGAGATAAGTGGGTGTGTGTCAATACAACTACATATGAGAATGCACGACTTGGATGCAATATCATGACCTTGCAAGTAGCCTCTGTGATCCGGCATGGACGAACTACACTTTGGGTTCTCTATACAGTCTGAGTAACAAGGAAGAAGAGACGACTGAAACGGATCTGGGTCCAACAAGGTTAGTACACTGCACCCCCGCACTCATGCAAGACTCACGATAAAGCCATCGCCAGTGATGCCCACACGGGAGCAAGACGAGCATGACCGGCAGGATAGATCACCCCCGCAGCGATCGGTACTGCAATAATGTTGTACATGAATGCCCAAACCTGCGACGACGGGTCAGTCATCGTCGTACTCAAGGGTAGACACCATGGCGCCTACGAAATTTTGCTTGACGCGGTTAAAAACTTTTTGCGATAGATCGTTCAATGTGAGGAGACTCTTCAGATTCGAGGATACGAGAATAAACGACGCGCTGGAAATGGCAACATCACTGCCAGATCCAATGGCAATTCCAATGTCACTCGCAGCGAGGGCCTTTCGCATCCGTTAGTCATCGAGAAGGATGAGTAACAAGAACACAACCTACAGGTGCGTCGTTGATACCATCACCGACCATCGCCACGATGCATCGTTCATTCATCCTCTTCTTGCCGAAAAGCTTCTGCCATCTCGAGCCGGGACGCTTGACACCATTCGCTTGCAGCCATTCAATCTTTTCTGCTTTCTGATGGGGGAGCACTCCTGCAATGACATTCATTTCTGGGATGCCAACCATTCTCGCGACAGCCTTTGCTGTCAAGTCGTTGTCGCCAGAGATCATCCATGTTCCAATGCCCTTTTCGCGGAAAAGTCGGATGACACTGGCAGCCTCCGGCCTGAGAGTGTCTGCTATGGCAAAGATGGCCACGACTGAAAAGATTTTGGCGCCGCCATCGCTGAGCGCGAGAAGGACGATACTCTTGGCCTCGGCTGTCCGCTGGGCCAACGTGGCAGCTGTTTGACTGTCCAGGATGACCCCGTGTTCCCGCACCCAGACTTCATTTCCAATGACAGCGGTACAATCCAAGGCATCAAAGTGGGCTCTTATACCAAGCCCGGCGACCTCGTCGAAACTGATAGCATTCAACTGGGCTGCCCCATGCTCCAATGCATATTGTTTGATAGCGGTACCGAGTGGATGTGATGATGCAGACTCAAGCTCCGCAGCGATTCCAAGGATGGTCTGGCGTGTCCATGGTGGTTCGGAAGTCACCTCAAAGTTGGAAACCTGGGGTTGTCCCCCCTCCGTCAGTGTTCCAGTCTTGTCGAACACGACAACATCGACTTGTGCCATCTCTTGAAATGCTTCGCCTCCGCCGCGTGCGAGGATGCCGAATTTGGCTGCGAGACCGGAACCAACTAGGAGGGCAGTTGGAGCTGCGAGGCCAATGCCACAGGGGCAGGCGACCACGAACACCGCAATTGCAAATTCCAGCGACCACACGGCTAGTGTGGGGCAAGTTAACCGAAATAAGATGGAAATAAGATGGACGGAACATACTCCAGCCTCCGACTTCGATGTCGAGATAATCGTGAGGGATCCCACCTGCTAATCCGAGAATAAGCCAGACAGCCCAGGTGATGATGGCAAGCAGAGTGACAATCGGGACGAAGACGCTTGTGACCACATCGGCGATCCGCTCTATTGGGGCACGACGAACTTGTCCTTCACGAACAATACGGACGATGTGATCCAACCTATGATGATTATCAGACGGTGGCTAGCAACGTTAGACCAATGCTCACATAGTCGCACCCCCAACGGCAGCGACTCTGACGTCAACAGCCATTGCCTTGTTGATCGTACCGAGGAAAACGCGATCTCCGACCTTCTTTCCAATCAGTTTCGCCTCACCGGTGAGGGAGCTCTCGTCGAACGAGGTCTCTGTGCGAGAAACAATGGTGCCATCAGAGGGTGGAGTTGCTCCGTTCAAGACACGAACGATGTCCCCAACTTCGAGAAGAACGACAGATACTTTCTCGGTTTTAAGCCCAGTAACAATGGCAGCATCTACATTGTCAGACGGGGGGTCACCCTTCTCGAGGTCTGCGTTACACGAATAAGGTACCCTGTCAGATGGATCACGGGGAGTCACAAGAAGGGCCTCTGCTGGGCGAAGGGAAGTTAATGCAGTGATAGCGTCGGCAGTTCGTGCTTTGCTGTATGCTTCGAGGTATCGGCCTAAACCAGCTTTGAGTTAACTCGGTAGTCAAAAAGCCAGCGAGGCCACTCACCGCACAACAAGAACAAAGTGAGGAAGACGACGGAATCAAAATATGTAGTGGTGTCACCGATTCCGTTCTGAGCGGGCTTCTGAGACGCTGCGAGTGCCAAGAGTGCAAGAGAGGCGAAATACGCCACGGAGACGCCAGTAGAGACCTGAGAAGAAGAATGAGCTCGAGTCTAGGGGAGAAAGGCGAACTATTACGAGAAGGTTCATACTGCCGAATCTGGTGAACCGGGTAATGAACGATGTTGGGCTTCCTTTTCTCCACGTGGCTGTTATTTCCTTGATGCTGCGCCGATGAAAAAGCGCTGCACCATAAAACATGACGGGTGTTGCCAAAAGGAACATGGCCCATTGTGACCGTGAGGCATTTCCAAACCACATGGGTTGCATGAGGTAGCGACGAGATGCATTTCCGGAGGGGACGAGGCTCATGTAGACGATGCCAATGATGAAAGTAGGGATAGCGATGACAAAGGTGAAGAGAAGGCGTGTGAGGAGAATTGTTTGCTCACGGCGCTGCATGATGCGTGTGCGCTGCTCGAGCGTGGGGGGCTGATATGGAGAGGCAGTGAACGCGGGATCTGCAGCGAGGATGCGAGCAATGATGGAGCGGATGGTGAAACCTGGAGGGGCAGGTGCATACGATAATTCGATGAAAGGGTCCGTGTAATCAGTGCATGGCTTTGTGATGACCACTCTAGGGAATAGTTCACGTAGTGCATCCATGACTTTTCCGGGACAGTGCCTGGTGGGCATGGATGAGAGGGGGTGTGGAGAGATGAGATGGACATACCGGCAGTACATGCCATCTATACGGAGAGAGACTGTACGGAGATGGGCGGGGGGCAGCTGGCTGGTGTTATCCGTGGAACGGATAGGTTCTGTGCTTATGAGCTCTGCCTCGAAACCGCAGTCGTTGATGGTGTTGGTGACGGAGAAGACAAGAGACTTGCTCTCGACACGGAGGGTGGCAGAGTTGCTGAGGAGACTGACGACGACGTCGGAGACGCCGGGGAGACTGGAAAGCATTTGAGAGATGGTAGTGGCGCAGGAGGAGCACGTCATGCCACCGACGGAGAGAGAGATCTGGTATGAGGCGGTGGTCTCGGATGAGGAGCGGGATGGGCTGTCTTTGATTTGGGATGAGTGCTGGCAGAGAGAGCACTGCTGAACATGCTTTGAGCGATGGCGAGAGGGAGGGGGATGAGATTCGTCGAGAAGGTCAAAGCCGGCATGGTCTAGGGCAGTCTGGATGGGTTGGATGGAGAGACCGGGGGGTATGCGGAGAGTGACGGACTGGTAGACGATGGAGACGTCGACGGAGATGGGTGCAGGCCGGAGGGCGAAGAGGGTGTGCTCGATGGTGCGCACACAGCTTTACGACAGGGGGTCAATTGCACGAGAAGAAGGAAAGAAAGAAAGAGACGCTACCTGGCGCAGTGCAGATTGGCGAGAAAGAGGGTGACGGTGTCCATGTGTCGGTCGACCCGCTGCCATGATTATATAGCGCAGATTCAAGAAATGCCTCAGTGTGTGTGGCACAAATGCCTCAGCTAGCGACCATGTGGCTGTGTCATCTACTGACACATATTAATGCAACGACACAGGCTTTCCCCCCGCTCAAGCTCAATCCTTACACGTTCGTCCTCACGCTCTTCTGTCGCGTCCCATTCCGACGTTCATGATGCGACGACTCCCCGTCCACCGGTCGTCCTTGGCATTTGTGCCATGGACATCAAAGCGCGCTCAAAGCCAATGCGTGAGATCCTCACACGTCTCGTCGAGTGGTCCCGCGGCGAAATCGAAGTCAAAGTCTTTGGCGACAAAGTCATCCTGGATGAAGGCACGTCCCCTTTCCCTTCCTTTCTCCCCCTCCTCACCTTTCCCTCCCTCTCAGACGTCGAAAATTGGCCTCGTTGCGACGTTCTCATCTCTTTCTTCTCCACCGATTTCCCCCTCGACAAGGCCATCTCCTACGTCAAACTCCGCAAGCCCTTTTGCATAAACGACCTTCCCCCCCAGGCCCTCCTCTGGGACCGTCGTCTCGTCGGTGCCGTCTTGGACCATCTTCACATACCCACCCCAAAACGTCTAGAAGTGTCCAGAGATGGCGGTCCACGTCTCGATCCCGACTTCAAACAACTCATGCTCGACAGACTCGCCATCCAGCTCGGTGACTTTCGTGTCACCCCAGAGGTAGCCTTGCGCGATGATGGTGACGCCATCATCATCGATGGCACAGTTTTGGAAAAACCCTTTGTCGAGAAACCCGTCAGCGGTGAGGACCATAATGTGTACATCTACTTTCGTGGTGGTGGCGGTCGTCGCTTGTTCAGAAAGGTCCCTTTTCCTTTTGTCCCTCCCCTTCCTTCCCTTACCCCTTCCCCAGGTCGGAAACAAGTCCAGCGACCTCGATCCAAACCTCAATTACCCTCGAACCGACGGTTCTTACATCTACGAAGAGTTCATCGATGTAGACAACTCAGAGGACATCAAGGTCTACACCGTCGGCACAGACTACTTTCATGCCGAAACCCGCAAATCTCCCTTTGTGGACGGCGTCGTCCGCCGAAACACCGAAGGAAAGGAAATACGGTATACTCTTTTCATTCCTACCCTGTCTTATGTTTGATCCCTTCCAAGTTTTATCACCCATCTCAGCGAACACGAGAAAACTTATGCTGCCAAGATCTGCCAAGCATTCGGTCAGAACGTCTGTGGCTTCGACATGTTACGGTGCCATGGCGGTAAAAGCAGCAAAGTAATCGACGTCAACGGTTGGAGCTTTGTTAAAGGCAACGAATCCTACTACGGTCCGCATTTCCATTTCACCCCTTCACATACGGGAAACATACTCACCCACTGTGTCCTCCTTGACTAGATAAAGCAGCAGAGATTCTCGCTTCCCTCTGCATACATGTTTCTTCTTCCATAGACCGTCCTTTACCTCCAGCCGACGCCGTGTCCCAGTCCGCGAGCTGGTGCCTCAAAGCAAATGTGACCGTTTTTCGCCATGCTGATCGCACACCAAAACAAAAGTTAAAATTCAATTTTCCGATCGGTGATGTTTGGACCCAACCCTTCGTCCGTCTTCTCAACGGCGAGAAGGAAGAGATTATACTCCGGGAGAGGAAGCAACTCAACCTCGTCGCGAAAGCCGTGGAGGAGGCCAAGTCTCTTGGCGCTGATGGCGATGATCTCGCAAAACTTACACAGTTGAATAACGCCCTTTTCAGCAAGATCGACCTGCCTGGAACGAAGACACAGCTCAAGCCCGTCTATTCGAAGCGGCAGGCCGGTCAGCCGCGAAAATTGACCAAGCTAACTTTGGTATTCAAATGGGGTGGCGAGGTGAGATCCTATTCGATACGCCTTCTACATCCCTGTAATCTGTACAGTTCACACATTCCGCGAGATACCAATCCAGAGATCTCGGCGAGAACATGAAGAAAGACCTTTCCATCATGAGTGGGTTATCACCTCTAGCGTTTTGCGGTCCAAGTAGCTCATGCTCCCACGTGTAGACAAGGACGCTCTCAAAAATGTCACGGTAAATCCAACATCAGGTGGAATTTACAATCGTGTCACTAACCTTGCGTCGTAGATATACACCTCATCAGAGCGGCGCGTTATTGCCTCGGCAGAAATCTTTGCCGCAGCTTTGGTTGACAATCAGTCAAATTACCCCCCGTCTTCCTCCGCCAGTTCGATATCTTCCCGCTCTTCACTGGATGACAACTTGAACAACATAACATCACATAAGAACAGTTCAAGTTTGCATGGAGGACCCGCTCTCATTGTCCGCAAGGATCTCTTAGACGACTCAAATGCCGCAAAGGATCTCATGGATGATGTCAAGAAGCGGCTCAAGATATTGCTCAGGCCTGGCGAGCCTGAAAAACGACCGGAACTCACATGGCCGAAGAGCATGAAGAAGGAGCCAGTCGAAGTTGTAAAAGTAAGCGACCACTGCACCTGAACATATACATCTTATCTCGTGATCCAGGAAGTGATCGAGCTCCTAAGCTCGTTCCGCGCCATCATGCGCAAGAATTTTGAAACCTTGGATGTTGACAAAATTCAAGAGCGTTGGTATGTGTATGGCGATATATGTAATCAACCCAAATTAAAAATCACAGGTGCTGCGGTGATGAACCATGGCTCTTCCGAGAACGCTGGGAAAAGTTGTTCGAAGACTTTTGTGATGTGGAACAGAAAAAGTTTGATCCCTCCCGTGTAAGTGAGACAACAGCATGTCATATTCATTTCTAATGTCCTGCCATAGGTTTCTGAACTATACGACACCATCAAGTATTGCGCCCTTCACCATCGGCAATTCCTGTTTGCCATCTTTGACAAGCATGCTGGGCAAGGTACAGACCCGGGTGAAAGGCAAGATCGCAAGCTCCATGAACTATATGGACGTGCAAAGGCACTTTTCGACCTGGTCGCTCCACAAGAGTACGGCATTGATCCCGATGAAAAGTATGTTTCATCCACCTTTTTGTCACTCTCAAGATATACCCTATTTTGTTTTCTCGGCATCTAGGGAAGAAATTGGAGTCCTGACCTCGCTTCCTCTACTTCGAAAGGTGGTTGAAGACCTTGAAGCTGCCCGCAATAACGGAGGAAGTTCTGTTACCCTGTACTTCACAAAGGAGAGCCATATCCACACCTTGGTCAACCTTGTTTTACTATCTGGATTGCCGATAGCCAACAGACGGATCCCAGAACTGGATTACTGCGTGCGTGACTTTCAGTTGGTGATAAAGGTAAAGCTGATCATACACCATGCAGTCACACATTACGTCCGTTGTTGCTAGCCCTGACATCTAGTAGGGGTCTCACTGATTCGTTGCTACAGGTTCGAGCTTTATGAACGGAATTTTGGTCGTGGTAATTCTGACAAGGAGTACTCTATCAAGCTATCTGTGAGCGAGGGTGCTCACTCATCTAATGTGCTCGACTCTACTTTGGACGCCCGGCATTCTCTCAATGTTCAGCCTCGACGGTGATTAGTTCACTGGGAACTGCCTGAACACTTGGCAGCTCACACAATGACTTCAGAAAATTGACTCAGCACTTACCGTACAGTCTGGTGATTGAGAAGCTTTCCAAGCATTTTGGGAGGGTCAAGGAGGTACGCAGCGGATCATTCATTTACTTGGCGATGATGTCAATGGCTTGAGAACAGGACGATGACACTGGCACGGACACTCCCTACGTTGCAACGGTGCACCACTTGAATGACAGGCTGTCGAATGTCAATGGCAACAGCAGTAGTGATGACCCTGGCCAGGAGTCCTTGGGGACGCACTCAGAACTATAATGAGCTCGAAGAAGTTAGAGTTCTAACTAGGGCAGAGAGAAACTGTAGATCCGTAAATCAGTAGCTAATCTAACCTACTCGAATGTGGTGCCTTTACGCTGGCCCGTAGTAATCCAATCTAATCTATTGAGGGGTATATCCATGGACGCTGGGAGGGCACCTTGGGCCGCCGCGACACTTGTTCGCATGTCCAGAAGTATCGGGTAACCTAAGCGGCTCCAAAAGGACGAGCGAGATGCCGAGCGATTGCACGAATAGGCTAATAATCGAAACCAACCCCGATGGCAATTGTCATCCCTTGTACTAAGCTGGACATTACATGATGACATTCCTGTGTCCTATGACGAATGGCGGCCCAGACGGTGTTTGGATTGCAAGTGTCTCAAGAACCTTGCAGACTTGCTCAGGCTGTGTCGGGGCAAAGCGAAATGAATAAGCTTTCCTCGAACACGGGACATCGTAGAGTGCGCTTGGTGACTGTGACAATTGCGCGGATTGCTGGGCAAGTGCTGCGAAAGAGGACCCATTCTCTGTATATCTATAGGGCAGCGATGAGAGTGCGACGAGAACACTAGCTTTGCGCGGGGTGGACTCACAGCCTGGTAATCTGTAAGTTGACTGCCAACGCAACGTACTACTAGGACACAGTGGCACGTACTTGAAAGCCTCCTTGTTCAGCACATCCATCTCATTCAGTTTCTCGAGCGCACATTCCTTGAATGCGGTCTTCACGAAGTATAAAATGTCGTGAACATGATGTTCCTTCGGTCTACGGTAGCAGCACACTTGTCAGCCTGTTGTCTACATTAATGATGGCCCTGCAGCTCACCTCCAGGGTCGAAATCGTGCCGTCAAATTGAACATCCCTGTCTGACTCGCAACAAGTGGATGGAATACATCCGTTACGAAGCGCACCGTTGGCGGTCGACTGGGATAGTTGTCGGGGAATGTGATGACAAACTTGAGAACGGAGCCTGCATACTGGCCTGGGGGGCATACGAGAGTTCATGGACGTGGTCTCGTTGAGTCTAAATTGGCATCACTTACCTTTGTGCACGAAAAGAACGGCGTCCCAGATGAGCATGCTCTCTGAGGACGGTGTGACATACATGCCTGTTGGGCAATGCTTATCATGCCGCAGAGATGCATACTCGATGGATATCGCAGCACGGGCGACGGGACTGATGGAAGCGTCCGAGGCTGGTGCACTCGGGTTTGTGGTAGTAGTACTGGATGCGAGCTTGGAGGATGCACTGTTCCTCGATCGGCTACCAAGGTCGAGCATCGGGGAAGCGACTAAGTTGTTCAACAATGGTAATATGAACACACTACTAACTTCATTCAATGCGTCAAGTCAAATCGTGTATCATCTCTCGTAGCCACCTTTGTAGCGTGGCCCGTGGCCCCGCCTCGACCCTCTATGTCCTCCTGACTTGTCTTTGCCCCATCGTTCTTGAGTTTCTTGACCTCGCTCCCAATCGGTTTTGTGTGAATGTGCGTATCTATTTTCCTGGTTTCTTTGTTCGGTTGCGGCTCCTCGAATACGAAAGGAATTGTCGGGTTGGTGCGGCGCCGGTTCATGTCGGTCAGGACCACGGTGCCTTCCTTCACGAACATTGCCGAGCCGGGCTAGCAAGCTCATCCCACTACCGCCGTTCGACAATGAAGGCGGCGGAGAGATATGCTCATAGCCTCCATCTTTAAGCATTGCAAACTTGAACCTCCCTCCGCGCGGCCCCGGCGGTGACGCCTGCCGATCCGTATCTCTCTTCTTCATGTCATGGATGTTACTGAACCAATCCTCGCCTTCGTTCTCCTGCTCCCTGAATCTTTTTTCTAGCCTTTCTTTGTCCTTGTTTTTTCCTCGCTTTCCGACGTCTACAAGAGCACCCGCATCCCAGTCGTCCGGTAATCGAGGCCGGTCGACACTACACACACTCTGCCCACATTTGATAGATACCGGTTCGGTAGCAGGATCATAGAACGGTCCTGACATAATGCTGTGGGAACTAAACGCAGAGAATTCCGTAGGAAAGGACGCTGGATGCGGGAGTTCATCGCAATCCTTAGGGTTGCCTGACATTCAGAAGAATCGGTGGCATAATGGATTTCACTCACGTCTCCTAAATGACCAGTATTCGCGCAATTATAACACCACATCTCCCCGCCAAAGTATCCTTCGCCTCCTTCGCCAATTGCGAGTCGTTTCTTTTGCTCTCGACTTTGCATGATCAGGATGCGTTCCTCATCGTTTACATATTGGTATATGCGCCAAAGAGTCGGGCATTCCTAGAGTGATAT
>JBBPJJ010000401.1:0-20333 GCA_038088635.1 Veloboletus limbatus
AGTTGTGTCCAGTCTCTTTTGTGCTCGATCTGCCCGTAGCATGTATAGTTCACTGATCGCAGTGTGCTCAGCGAGCTGGGCGACAATGACATCCTGCTCCAATTGGCGAACTTGGCGCTGAGCCCTCACAACGTTGAGAAGAAGCTGTGCCTCTTCTCTTTCGGAGTCAACTTCGCTGTCACTAGTGTTTCCATTGTACTCGGCCTGGAATCGTCAGAAGATAAGTCGAGGATGAATGATAGTTACTTACTTCCGTAGGATCACTTGGTTGTGAAGATATCAGCGGGGATGAGAAAGTATGCGATACATTCAATTTTGAAGGTTGATGGGAGTGAGTCGAAATCGGTGTTGCAAACTGAGACAATTGCGAGGACGATTTCTGCACTTTGAATGCCCCAACTGCCAGTGGCGTTCCCCTCTCCGGCAGGACAGATCCACGTTTAACGAGGGGGGTAGAAATAAATTCATTGGTCAAGGGGAGCAAATTTGAAGAGCCGGTGCCAGCCTGAGGGATAGCAGGAATGGTCGAAGTTGAGAGCTCTCGTTGGCGTCCCAATCCAGCCTGGGAATTCAGATCGCTGTTCATGTCAGGATCCTCATAAGAGTCTGAGCTGGGGTGTGGGTGAGTCATTGTGAAATATCAGTGAAAAGAGAAAGCGGAGGAGGAAGAAAACTTGAAGTTGCGGCAGTATTGATCCTGTGACGGAGTTGTTTTGTTTGCGGGCAAAAGTCGGATATTATGTGTAGATCACGTATTAGCACCTTCTGCTCACCCTCCCCCATTCCTGTCGCCACTAGTACCCGCATCGCTAGAATTGCGAGTTGGATGACTTGGCGACAATGTGTGACGCGAATGCAGGTTCGTGTTCGTTATGTACACTGAGTAAGTAAGTTTCAAATCTCTTTCCGACTGTGTCTCGCTGACAGGTAGTCTAGATCGTGCGGTATCTACATCCATCCCTCTTGCATGTCGATGCAGCGCCCAGAGTCACCTTCTCAGATCTCATAAGACTCGAAGCTCAGAGACGAGTCGTAGATGACTAGACGGTCGCCGGACATGCCCATCACACCCTCTCCGGGCCCCCCGTCTTACCTAACACCTCATACGGATACCCATAATATGTTTACATTGCCTTATTTCCCCTCGTAATCTTGCCTACTATAACGAATGATCAGACAAGGACAGTCCTTGAACACGTCGCTCTCACCCCACTCCGCTTTATCCCGCTCCTCTTGCGTCGCTAATGGAGGCGGTGCTATACTACACAGGACGATAGCCTGTCGCTCTTTACATGTCAATACGGTACCCAAAGCCATCCTCATCCAGTTGATGCTGATCACACGATCGCTGGACGCATCTACCACACCGTCACGCTGTACCCCACCTCACATGATTATCCATCACATGCTCGCCTCTCCTCGTTTACCCTCCTACATCCGATCGCCTGGTATGATCAATGACCAGATTAATAGGCGGTCCCTACACACTGCTCTCGTCCTGCTTCGCTTCGCCTCGCCTTACGATATTATTCCAGATATCCAACCATGTATTTTCCTCGTCTTATCCTGCACCAACACGTCGCCTACGGTGTTGCGCGGGTTTGCATTTCCTCACACCGTACCCGTGCTATACCCTAACGTCGCCAAGAGGGGCGATGCTAGACCACGTGAATCATACCTATCATTCATTTCCGTGTAACCAATCTCGCCTTGTCCTACGCCTCGCACGGACACCCATCACACTCTCGCTTCACCTTATCAGGCGCAGGCAACCACCATAAATGAGCTTCTGAATAAAAACCGGTGAGTCCTCTACAAGGCTTTCTGTTCAATGTCTAACTGTCCCAGGTGCTACAAGTTTTTTCCAAATGACAAAGGCGTCGCCTTTCATCTTGCCCAGCCTAGATCTATCTGTAACACAAATCCTCCCTCTGAGAGAGTCGTTGTCCAAGTCCAGGATGACGGTATCGACACGGCCTCTGAGTCCGGGATAGATCAGTCCACTGACGGACAACCTCAAGAGCTCTCAGATGAAGATTCCGCCGCCGAATGGAACATGGATGTTTGACGGGACTGGCATTGCCTCTGGGATAGACTCCCAATCTGTAGGCATACAGTCTCGAGAGTCCTCAGACGAAGATTCTGCCGCCGAACGTGACATGGACGGTGAACCAGAACCCATATCACCTGTGGTACAGGCGTTACATTGGACGTCAGGCTGGGTAGTTGATCGATATATGGCGGCAGCACAAGTTCAGGGCCAAGGGCAGACATTCCTCACTCACTTCGAACTGGATCCATTTTTGCTGTATTGCAAAATTAACCTGTATTACCCCTTTTCCACCCTTGAGGATTGGGAGATGGCGAACTTTCTCCTAACATCACGACTCAGCATGAGAGCAATCGACGACTTCCTATCCCTCAAAATGGTATGTTCACATTTCTTGTTCGGCTCGACCGTCTAATATCGTCCCCCTTCCATAGACAAAAACGTTACCACTATCGTTTTGGTCTGCAAAAGAACTACGCTCCCGTGCAGAAATACTCCCTTCAGGACCTGCCTGGAAGTTCCAAATCGTTCCCACCACCCAACCTACAAAGCAACCCATACATCTTTACTATCGCGACTCTCTAGACTGTGTCGAAGCATTATTCAACCACCCACTCTTTGTTGATGAGATGGATCTTTCCCCATACCACATATTCACAACTGCCGAACGAATTGTACGGCTCTATACTGAGTGGACGAGCAGCGATGGGGCATGGGAAATGCAGGTGTGAACTCTCTATTCGTCATATATCTAGGAAGTTAAACCCCCTGCTAGTCAAAGATAGCAAGTGGTGGCACGCTCTGCGGCGTCATCCTCTCCTTCGACAAAACAAATATCACCAATATATGTGGAGGGAGAGTCGCGCATCCGTTACTGATCAGTCTCGCCAACATCAGAATGAAGATTCGCAATAAAGCCTCATTGCATGCGTTTCTCTTACTTGCATTAATGCCCATTCCTCAGTTCTTGCATCCCACCACCAGAATCTGTTCAGTCCTGGAAGCACGACTATTTCATCAATGTCTAGATATTGTCCTCGAACCCTTGAAGATCGCAGCACGTATTGGGACGATGATGTCAGATCCCGCGGGGAACTTGCATTATTGTTATACCCCACTTGTTTCTTATATCGCAGACACACCTGAAGCAGCCATGCTGGCCTGCGTACGAGGACAGACCTCTCCTGTCACTTTGGCGAAGTACGACCAGTTTGGAGACCTGCATCCATGTGAAACTCGAACAGCTGTCCTCACATTGACCCAACTCCAATCCATCGAGACGGACCCTGAAGACGTTGAGGGTTACTTTGCCGAGTGCGAACAATATCGTCTCAGTGGGGTTTCTCACCCTTTTTTCCGGAACTGGCCTCTTTGTTGTCCTTCACGATTCCTGACCCCCGAATGCCTCCATCACTGGCACCGCTTTTCCTGGGATCACAACGTAGACTGGTGCATAAATGCACTCGGTGCTCGTGAATTCGACTTCCGCTTCTCTGTCCTTCCCCCAGTCACTGGCTTTCGTCACTTCGGTCAGGGTGTCACGCAGTTGAAGCAAGTCACAGGGCGAACACAGCGAGACGTACAGCGATATCTCGTAGTTGTACTATCCGGCTTTCCTGACGCCGACGCCATCACTGCCATTCGGGCGCTGATGGACTTCCGTTATCTTGCGCAGGCTCCAGTCATCTCTTCCATCACTCAAAACAGGATTACTGCCGCACTGGCAGAGTTTCATCAACACAAACACGCGATTCTTGCTCACGGCCTCCGTCGCGGCGCGAAAACGTCCCTCGACCACTTCAATATTCCCAAGCTGGAGTTAATGCACCATGTGGTGCCGAGCATCAGTAACATTGGAAACATTATCCAATGGACCGCAGATACGACCGAACATGCGCACATCGAAGTCGTCAAGGATCCTGCTACTATGACCAACAACATGAACTACGATGCCCAGATATGTCGTTCCCTCGATCGTGATGAGAAATGTCGCCTTTTCAACACCGCAATCACCCTTAGCAAGCAGTTTACGTGTAGGGAGGAAGTTGGTGACCTGGACCTGGAAGAACAAGCCGTTAATGAGACGGATAATGGCGATGAACATTTGGAACTGGTGGCAGAGCTGTGGTCATCACAGCGCACAGCAACTAACCTTTTCACAGTAGCTCAGCGACTCATTACAGCACCCTTTGGCACTGTTCCCCGTCCCCTTCGGGTATTCGTTTCTGGCTCTATGGCTTTCCATCTCAATCACCAGCCTTCATTCAGCCGTATTTCCATCGATGAGGTTGCACAAAAGTTCGGACTCCCGGACCTGCAAGGAGCGTTGGGGGACTACCTCAACCGTGAAGGGGCCTTTACTCGGAATTTCCATACTTTTGGTGGCCAGCGGAGATCACCTCCCGACGTACCGCTCCCTTTCAATGAACTCAAGGTCTGGTACAAGGTCCGGTTTCAGCAGAAGTCATACCATGACCCATCAACGCTGGACCCAGCCTTCACAGTCAATGCTCACCCACTTGACCAGACATGGAAATATGGCCGCTATGATGCTGCAGTCCTGAATATTGACGAGACGTGTACATGGCCTTCAAGTAGTTTAGCAGGTATGTAGCAACATGAGAAGTTTACACAATAATCAACCCCGAACCATGCAGGTCACGTCATGGTCCTTGTTCGGTTGATCATGTGCCCCACACCTCCCAGGAAGCAGAGAATTCCATGGGCGGACCGCTTACTTGTCTATGCAGAACGCCTTGATATCGTTTCCCAGGCCAATGGCTCTGTTGTCGAGCCGTCCTTGGGACTGCATGTTCTGAAGCGAGCGACGAGCGCATCCGGAGCCCCACTTGGTGAGATATTTCCATTTGACCAACTACGATCATACTGTAATGTTGCACTTCGCTTTGGTGACGCTGCTAACCCCCAGCTCAGTTGTTACAATAGTACTCACTCATCCCCCACAATGTTTTTAAATAAGTACTTTGATAAAGATTTCTACTATACCGTTACAGCCTCGTAGCTTTTATTTACACACTCTTTTACTATGATAGTATCGAAGGATTCACATGCACACCCGAGGCCGGTACTTGATCAACTTCTTGGTCACATGTCTCATGTGACTCGCCAGAAAACGCCGTGTACCGACGGTGACTCGTTCAGCTAGGTTGTTCTGTCTCAATCATGTCAAGTGACACTTTGGCGGTTTTAGATTTGGGTCCAGGACTGATAGGTAAAGAAGCCACTGCAGATCCTCAATACTTCGAAACTCACCAATTTGACCAGGGTACACGATTTCTGGTTTGTACATGTGCCCAACACCATTGACATTCTTTGGGTACTGAGGCTTATGTTTATGGAAGAATATATGGTGTTACATTGGGCCAGTCGATTTACTACATGTATTGGTTTCCGAATGATCCTTGGTTCATTAAAACATTGGTACGCCCATTTGAGTTCTTGTTCACCGTATACCTGACCTGTTTCCTTTAAGGTGCTTGTGGTGTTGTAGGTTGTGTTTCCGCGTATCCCCTTGAGCATCGTTACAGTCCTCTTTCGCAGCTTAGCAGACACTGCTCAAGGTATTGGGTGCGCTTGGTTCTTTTGGACGTTGCTCGCTTTGTGTCATCAAAACTACTCATGGACTTGCAGGGAGGGACTGAATTGGTAAGCCTAGATCACCCGGGATACAGTCAAGTCGTATTGACTTTTGCAGGGGAAGCTATGTAAGTGATTCGCTGTTGATAATGTGCCCTCCGGTACTCATGTAATCTCGACGGGAGGTTGGGGTATGAGTTCCTGTGTGATGCTTTTGGTTATTTATTGACTATTTGCTTACCAGTACCACATCATCTTTGTCGTGGAGTGGTTTGTACTAGTAGCACCCCTCAGCGTTCCACGACCCACTGAAATTGTTGGTCAGCTTTTACTGCCATCGCGTATGGACGAGTGAGCGTCATCTAATCCTCGTCACACACTTTGTTGATCTCTCTATAGTCAGCAGGAATCACAAGCTTCTCACCTGGGTTATTGTCAGTTCCAGCTATCAGGATGTGTTCACAATCTCACTACCTTCCTGCAGTTTGCTGTGGCGATTTTGGGATATGGTAAACTAATTACTGGTACTGAAGTAGTGAGCCTTTTCTGACTTGTCAACTTTTCTAGTTTTTGGCACATGTATGTACACTGACGGACAGACTGGGTTACAATTGAACACTACGTCTCGCCCAAGGGTATTTCATTGACTTGTTCGTGTACTCATTCATTACCATGCCAATGAAAACTGGATTAACCTTCTTTTAGGACTCGGGTTGGAACCATTAATTATATGTTCACATCTCCGGTGAGACCGTGTGTTATATTGATGCATTCGCTGACGCTTTTGTCATTCACAGCTGATATTGCCCTTTGCTTGTGCAAACGTTGCATGCGACTTCCTCGTCGCATGGACTGTCTTCCAATATATGTGGAAATCTGGCCTTCGGAGGCGACGCAGTATAATCCAGGATCTGGCTCGCGTTTTCATCTATATCAACGGAACTACTTGGTAAGCCTGCCTTCTCGCTTGTTATGCATAATTGACATGTTTCGTCCAGCATGACAGCAATTATCATTGGTATCCTGGTATGTTCAGAGTCCGTCCGCTGCAGATCGGTTGCTAATGCAATGAGCAAAGTATGTCGTTCAAGGCAATAACTATTGGGTAGGTGCGGGCGTTATGTTGGGCCAGAGCAAGTTGCATCTCTCAAGTGACAGATGATATGATGCTGACGAGTGACTCTTCATCTAGGCTACGTTAATTCTCTGCTGGCTGTGTAGGTCTCCGCGACCTCTCTTCTTACCCATAGGCATGGATTTGAATGTTTGGACAGGCTGAATGCACGAAAATTAATCTGTGACTGGGACGTGAATGTTATCGAGTTGACGACGATACCTGTGACGGCTGGCTCCTTGGAGTTGTCTTTAGGTTCAGGCTGTTCAGCTACTCGCACCTAGCCAAACCACATTTATGCGGACTTTTCTCGTTATTTCTTCGTCATATTTTTCTAAAATGTATGCTGCCGGTTAGTCACTTCCGAGAGTCTGAAGCGAGGTAGTACCATATCTATTACTAAGGCACTGAACGTTGCTATAATGATCATATGTGAAAATTGTTGAATGTAATTGTGACTTGATCATGATCCTCGTCGACAGCACTTGCGTCGGATGGCAAACTCTTCACTCACTCTTTTATCGACGACCCGATCGCGAGCCTATTATGTATCCAAGACGACAACGTCTTTGAACCTGAGAACGCTTCTTGTCGAACGACATCTACACTGGCATTGGATCTTCTGCTCTCGCCATCATCGGCCTAATGCGGATCGAACCACGTACCGACGAACGACGTTACTTCAAGGATTAGATTCCCGAATATCCTTTGCCCCGGGCCCATTCTCAGATTATCGGGATGTTTTCCGTCCCCCCCCCTTCTGTGTTTGCCAGCTTTATAGTCCCAACCTGAATACCGCCACCAGCACAACTACTAGTACGTATGGCGAGGGTAATCTATCCGTGCTGGAAGGAACGCCAGATCGAAAGAGGAGGCCATTGGATAATTCCAATTCTCAGTGTACGTACTTACTCATCCTCCACTCCTAGTACTGTCTGACACGTATTTAGTTTGACGAGGCGGACATTATGAACGAATCCTACATATCCTTTCACCGTCGTGAAATCAAGTCCGTATGAAAGACACGAGCATCGCAGGTCACATCCTCGGACAAGCTGTTGCGCTTGCAATCTGAGCTTGCACAGTCATTGGAACTGGCCAGAAAGAAAATGCGCAACAAGTCGTGCAGGTCTGGGAGAAGAGGCTCGAATGCACTGATCTAAAGCGCAAGTTCCCTGCCCTGGGGACCAAGGAGGACGAGGAGCTGTTGTGCGAGAAAGAGCGGGTTGCAAAGAAGCTGAGGGTGGAATCAACAAAGTATGTCAAAGTATGTCAAAGTATTTCTTGCTCCTTTGATGTTGATTGATTTATTCCCTACAGCCGCATTACTGGGCTCAAGATCTGCACCAAAGAGAGCGGCGACTCTGGTACCCCTTTCCTCCAAGCCAAAGCTGCTATCTGCCCAAGAGAACGCCTCAGCTTTATCAATGCTGCAATTGAACGCAACCTTGCACGACGCAAAGAACGAGATCATACGAGGATATCCTCGAGGTAAGGCTTAGATCAACCTCTGTTTTGCAGACATTTTGATGATTTATTTTCCAGAACCCATACCAGCATCCATCACTCCCATACCCCTGTCGATATTGGAAGGTCATCCCTCCTTCGATACGACCATCAGGGTCATCATTGCCGGACACTGAGTTGGAGGAGCGAGGATCTGAACGTCTCCACTACCTTCGTCGTCATGTAACACGGTCCGGTAACACTATGGTTGATCGACGTGATGCTTTTTCCCGGAGACATGTTTCTCTCCGACGTCACGTCAATCACAGCTTCGGTCGACATTTGCAAGAAGGTGTTGACAGGAATGATGAAGACATGTAGAGGTTGCAGGATCGATGGCAGTTTGATGAAGATGATGACCCGATAGTGGCACCAGAAGGCATCGATGAACAGGATCGTGTCTTCATCGACGACTTTTCACCCAAATATCTCCATCATATGATGACACTGCTTACCGAGGCAGATCAACAGCACATCAACAATAACGCAACACTGGTGCTGGTTTCAACCGAAGGCCGTCAGCAATCGGTCCTCCCATTTCAAGTTAGGACTGGTTCATAGCAGTCATTCATTCGCAGAGACACAAGCACCATGCGCGTTCACGAACGGCATTTCGCTGCTCGCTACATCATGGCAAATGACTTCGGTGTCCCTCTCCGCAGTTCCTAATGGGGTCCCTATCACGATGTAAACACACATGAAGGCACTGCAGCCCCAGTCCGCTACTCCCCGTATCTCCCACACTACAGCTTTGCGACCCCCCGGACCACCCCAGATAATGAATATGATTCCGCCAATGCCACTGTCTCAGACGCCCCCTCCGCATGTTACAGCTTTGCCCACCGTTTCAGCGAACGGTGCCGTCGGTGGTTCTCCATCTCCTGTACGCCCACCTTCCAACGCAGATTTGGTGAAACTGGCATCTACGCCAAGTGGGAATGTCATGAAGAGCGCAGCGGTCAATGGGACTAATCAACACCTTCCCGATTCAACCTCTTTCCCGGCCACTGAGTCCCAACCACTCGCATTGCTAACTGGTTCGCCGGCGCGCCAGAAAGTGGGCGTGCCTCAGCCAGTCCCAATACTGCTCAAAGGATATGTCATATCCCGAACTCCGCAACCGAACTCCGTCACTCCGTAACGCGGTTCCGTCATTCCGTCCTCTTCCAAACTCCCAAGGCGCTCCGCAATCCCGTTCCGTTCCGCTCATTATGACGCTTCGTACCACATGACCCCTTAACTTTGATTGATGGCATTTGACTTATGACATTCGTTTCGTTTCACATCCATCAGACTTGGACATTGTTTGCGATCGTTCGCAACCATCTTTGATACCTGTTCATCATTTGATTCTATGATAGCCGTTCACTCATCTGACTTCCGTTTCGTTCTCCGTTCCATTCCGTCCCGCTCCGCCATTAGGTATATAAACCCGTCGATAGTCGCTAGAGTACCTCAGTTCGAATATCGACTTAAGTTCAACTCCTCTTCCCTTCTCTGATCTCGGTCTGAGCTCCTTCGCTCGCATCCGACCTCCACTCGACTTCGCTGTCATTCAGTGTTAAGTCTTTCTGCTTCAATTCCGCAAATACCAGGACGAGAGTCTGACAAGGGCGCAGCGCTCCGTACAAGTCGCTGAAGCCGAAGTCCCGACAAATCGTGCTACCCCGGAGTTGTCACCGGAGTAGCTGGAGTTGATTTAACCCGACTTTAACAGGATACCACATTCCCATCAATGGCTATACGATCACCAATACTGCCTACATGCACCCACGTCCACTCAATGTGTTGACTGCTTGAACCTGAAGCTTGCATCAGGGCGTCAGTGGAATGGTGTTGCACTGCCTGTGCAGCAAACGCAGTCATTGAGTAGTCAGCAATAGGCCGCCAACACTGCCGCAAGTGTAGGCAGTCCCAATCTCCCCCTCACGAGTGCAAGCGTGCTGCTAGCACATACACCGTCTGCCAATGGGCCCGAAGTGTTAACCAGTAAGGGACAGCGGGATCGTCTGTTGGGCATATGATGCCCAGTGGACAGTATACAACCCACTTCCTTTCCCCTTACCTGCAGAATGCTGGACCAAACGTGACGGCTTTCCCTCATCAGTCCCCACCAGCATCAGTCACTGATGCCAACAATGAAAAGGACTTCACCATGACACCGTCAGCGGCCCTCAGGCTTCATCACCCCTTCTCTCCCTTAGACGCAGCCAAGAGACACTGGCACCGATGATAAAGATGCAGCTTCGCTGTCACTGCATCGTTAACAATCCGTCCCTAGTTCATAGGGTGGGGCTTAGTTACAAACATTTATGTGGTACGGTGTAGGGCATGCATCGTGATATATGTTTCTTCATAACTAAAGTCAGTTAGCCGGTTACCTTCACTGACGTGCACCGTTGAAGAGTGGTGTGTTTGTGATAGAATTCAGCTATGTGTGCTCCATAATTACTCGAAGATTGGTGCACTAATATTTGTGCACTTCAAGTTTGACACACAGTTTACCTCTCGCTCCGGGTCAAGCTTCAAGCTGGCCAACAAGCGCAACCATCTCTGCATGCTCCGTCGGCAATTACTCTCCATTCCGGCAGGCTGTGCACTGCATCGTTCAAGTTACGCCTTTTAAGACCTCACTTCTCAAAGGGAGAACCCTCGAGTCAGTGAGGTTTTCCTTCCTCGCACCGTCTCAATAGTGATGGCTGGGCAACGTCGCAAAAAGCCACCCACTGTGCAAGATCCTCCACAGCCATCTGGCCCTGGCCATATCTCCCCACAACGCTCAAAATGGGCGACTGCTGGTCAAGGCGGGCATGCAGCTCAATTAGAAAGGACTGCTGTTGCTATTGAGACGCCACATCAGCCACCCAGGCAGCAGGTCGGTCTGCCAGACAATGAGCCCGTCAATCTCATGGCTCCGACTCCTCGTCCACGGAGGAAGGCACCTCATCGTTTTGACAAGATTTCAAAGAATAAAATATGACTTTTTTTCGGTCTTATTACTGATAGAAAATTGATCTACGTCTGCAAAGGCCTCAGTGGCTCCGCCTCCATTAGTTCCCATGGTGCAGATGGCGCTGCCGGTCCCCGTGGCCGCCGCAGCTGACGGTCAATTTGGCTTTCAAGTTCCGACACCTGTTCCAACATTTGTTGGTTCTCAGTCAATTGCCAACTTTGAACAAGATCACGCTGAAAGGAATTCAACTGGCTTGACAAACGCTACAGGGAAGGCTTTGGGCGGTAGTAAGAAGGCACAGGGTGCTGTTTCTGGTTCAGACCTGGATCGTAACCCTGCACATGCTCCACAACCTCCACACTCTTCAGCCTCGAAATCCAACACCTCAGCTCTGTTCTCTTGCCCCACTCCCCGTGAATCTCGACAATCACAAGCACACACTGCTGCTCAATTGGATGTGTCTGACGTTGGCCATTCCTCCCCGCTATCATCGTCTGAAGAAGAAGAAGGTAACCATCAGGCTCTCCTGGAATTGTCTGATATAGAAGAAAAGGAAGAGGAAGAGGAAGACAGGGAATGCGAGGAAGATGGGGAAGATGAGGAAGACAAGGAAGACAAGGAAGACAAGGAAGACGAGGGACATGAGGAAGACGACAGGATGTCAGACGTGCAAACAGAGGATAAGGGACTTGGTAGCAAATATACATATGTCATGCGGTCGAGCTATCTCAGTGACAACGACCTGTATGCTGGTGCTTCAACTCGGGGAGATGTTCCCGTTGATCTAGGTGAGGCTCGTTTCGTTCTAGTCTTGTCAGTTGTCACACTACTCACGTTTTCATGATTTGTGAAGACGAGCATATAATTCACGATGACTATGACGATCGACTGGCAGCAACTCAAGTAGCTTGATTTAATCGCTCTCGACAGGCTTCCCAACCTCACTCCTTACCGAGCCAGCACCAGTGAGTGGATGACCTTCGTCCTCTCAGTCAATCCCAGCAATCCTCAACCAGACAACCCCAATGGCGTTCAAACGCTGGAAACGATGCTACCCAAGACCGCACAAACCAGCAAGCTCCCCCACCGCCTCGCCCCCCCACTCAACCGTGTCTCCCCATGCAATCACGTCGCCACACCCAACTTCGCGAGCCTCGTGCACTGTCTCAGTCTCGTCTCCAAACTGGGATACAACAGCGAGCACCCCTATCGCCACCTCCCTCCCGTTTGAACTCCATTTCCAAGGATCCAACTGACGAATCTCGGGCTATGGGATCTCACCGTCCCGGTAATGAAATGGTATGTTCGAACAATTACTTAGTTTCTATTTTAATTGATGCATTTTCAGGTGGGAGTTGAGTATGACCTTCTTAGGCGTGACCAATCTGTGAACAGGCGTTGTCAACCACCATCGCCCACTTATCTTGATAATGTCCATTCGAATGGCATAGGGAGACACAAGAGGCCTAGACAAGACCCATCCCTGAGAGAACATTCGGAGTCGCACAAGTCGTCTCCAGGTGAAGAGCCTGATGATTCCACCAATGAACCAGCAGCAAATCAACCCAGGGGTCGAAAGGGTCGGTGATCTGTTAACCCGAGGGGAACCAAACCAGTCAAACCAACTACCCTTGCGTTCTTCCCGCCGCTTTGGACAAAGCTTCTTGACTTTGCAAAAGCTCGCATGCGGCTGCATACCACGGTGGATAATGCTTTTCCTCTCCTTGCAGATGCAATAGATGGACCGTGTCAAGAGTGTCTATTCGAGGCGCTTGCATATTACCAGGACAACAAGCTCGAAGTCGAAGCTCGTAGGTACTATATTTTTGATCGTTTTGTGTGCTTACACATTGACAGATTACTACTCGAAGTACAAGAGAGACATGGCTAGGCTAGTATGTCAGATATTTATATATGAAGATGATGCTGACACATTTCAGCTTTACAATGACATCTCCACGTTCCACTGTGAAGTCAAGAAGTTCGTCGCCCAGATCTTACCTGTGCACTACCAACTATACCCTCCATCAAGTGCAAAGACAGATGCTGAGCATTACAAGGCTGTTCGTGACCGAGCAAAAGCATTACTCAGTGACTGGCTTTTCCTGCGTGATGAGCCAGATGAACGTGTAAGTTATCTTCTGTCTTGCACAATATTGTTACTGATTAATTGATTAGGGGAAAACGAGCAACTTTGCACACGAAGCCCTCAAGCATGTCTGCCTCGGTCTCTTTTACTCGAATACTTCAAAGTCTCTGCGCCAATTCCCGGAATTCCAGGAGCACGTTCCATACAAGGGCTTCATACTTGCCGCTTCATTTGTAAGTAATTTTCCTACTAGTAGTCATTTTCATGCTAAAACGTGGTCAGGTATGGGTTGTCCTGGATATCTTTGCGAACCATGGCCATATTCCGCACAACTCAAAGCTCGACGTCAACCAGCTCAAAATATCATATGACAAAGTGCAACGTAGCCTTGTGCGACTTGCGGCGGATGCTTACCATGGAGAGAAGCTGGATAAGATGCTTGAGGAGTGGGCGGCAATTGGGATGTATGTATATTCTTCTCAACATCCGAGCCGTTATTTGACTGATTGGTAGGACTGGCTACTCAAAGACGGTAGTTGCAAACACCGATGACGACGAAGCACTGATTCTCCTCGACTGATTATTATCATACTACTAGTACACTGCCAGTGTAATCTCCTTCTGAAATGACAATTTGTTATGATCGTTACAAGCCAGCGTGAATCTGTACGGTAGTGTACAAAGATAATAATTAATACTGTACTGTACAGATGACGAGCCCCCTAGAGTAATGTACACGCGCATCAGCACTGTACAGACGACAGGGTCCGTACAGTACTGTACACGTGTATGAGCACTGTACAGACGACAGGGTCCGTACAGTACTGTACACCTGTATGAGCACTGTACAGACGACAGGGTCCGTACAGTACTGTACACCTGTATGAGCACTGTACAGACGACAGGGTCTGTACAGCGTGATACACGTGCACAAGTACCATACAGACTGTTGATATATATAGGATTGTCAGATTCCCGAGGATTAGTACAGATCTGTCTATATTAGGCGAGATTAGCCAAGTGCACGGAGATTGTACAGTGCGGCGTGAATTGTGACATAACTGTGTCATAAGTGTACAGCAAGGACCTAACTGTATTGCTGTACATTACTGTAGGCACTGTGCAGTCCTGCACAGCTACTTTCTGGATTGCTGATGTTGATGGTAGGAGGTTACCCGATCTGGTGAACAGGAGTCCAAGATTCCCAGAAATTTTGGTCGGGAAGGTTCCGTTTCGTGAGTGATGCAGCTTTGGGCCAAACAACAGGAATATTTCACGACGCACGTTATTGAAACGACGTGTTCCGAAGAGGGGTAAAGTTCGGACAGGATGCGTAGGTAAGAGAACCCCTGAAGTCACTTCCTGTCTTGGCAACTATCTTGGATCAATGTCGCGTCACGGTCAACCATTTGGATTAACGGTAGGTCTGTCTGTTAGCATTTATGACTCCATCGTGCAATTGCGCGAGGTATCTTACAAGAATCTGATTGAGGATATACATCGCAAAGAAATATGCAACCATGTTTGGCTGGACCACTGAGGAGGCTCATTTTCTAGTCAGTGCGTCGCCAGATTTACTGTGTATACCTCCCTCATGTACACATGCATGTATCGGCCAAGGAATCAACTGGACCTCGAAACAGAATGAGTCACCTTATCCGGATTGTCAGCCGGCCGTGTACCTTCGAGGCTTCCAATGCAATGCATCGCTTAGAGCTACAACTTCGAGCGAAGATTCTAGAAAATGCCATAACCTGGACATCGGAAAGTGAATGCAATGAGCTTCTGTGGGCGGACTCGCTGGCGCACCAGGGGAATAACAGCCTAAAGGGAAACCACTGGCATTACCACACTGCGACGCCGACTTGCACGACACACGGTGCCCGTGCGGTAAGTGATTTCATTAACATACCACTCAGTAGGTACCCGCAGTGGGGACAGACTGTCGGGATCGTTTTCATCGGGGCCGGAGTGGCAGACTCAAAAGCTGGATACAATTGTTCCACGCAGGCGTCAAGCGTCTGAGGTGTTGCATCACATGACCACCGTGACGGGATGTTCTTAAATCCCCATCCACTCTACCCGCCCATGCCAGTCATTCAAACACTTCACTTCTACCCCGGGCCTACGAGCCCAAGTTTTGCCGACTCCTTCAGTTCGCGCAGTACCACAAAAATCCACCTTTTTTTTTCTGGCTAGTAGTAACTAGTAATCCGCACTGCGGATCCCAACAACCGGGGCGGTGTATCGATTCCTGGCTATCAGTTAGTATCACAGACTTATCAAGTTCTCTATTCACTTTTGAGATGTACTGCAGTGCATACAGATTTAGATTGTGATTTGATGCCATGGGAGCCGCGTCATCGGCGGCCAATTCCAAGCGAGCCTCGCTGCGTAGACCAGTGTCCACCATGGGTCCGATGAGCGATTCAAGAGTGCTATAAAGTGATCTTGTAACTTGTCACACGCCCACTGGAACTTCATTGATCCGTCACCACACCCGTTGCGTAGCCGATATGACTAGGGTATAGCACGGGTAAGGTAGACACCGCGGGTACGGGTCTACGGGTGCCGCGGGTACGGGTACGGTGTGAGGAAATGCAAACCCGCGCAACACCGTACCCGTATGCACGGTATACCGTACACCGTACGGGTTTGGCTGTAGGTCTTGCTGTAGATTCAGTCGCCGATTCCGATGCCTCGCAAACCTCTCTCTTGACTATTTCCATGTTCAATCAGCTCTCAAGTTCTTTGTATATGATTCTCAAGACTGGTCTGTTTCCACTTCCTGATTCCATCGTGGCATGCCACTGTTGCAGCCGGATCATGATATGTTGTTCTATTTTGTGTTGCATTCTGACGCACATCGTAGATTTTGGCTGCAAAATAGTACAGATTAAACAGCAGCGGACAAGTACATATAAGGGATGCAGCGTCGCAGCAATGTACTAATTCCCTTCTTGTTCAATGTCCCTCACCATGGCTGACGCTGATGTCTCTTTGACACGGTCTGATTCAGTTTCATCAGCGCACTCTGTCGACTCGGTGTCCGTCAAGACTTCTGTCAACGCTGCTGTGACAAAGAGCATTAAGCTCATTGTCCCTCCCTTGAAGAAAGTCAAGATCTCAGCGTCTTCGTCTTCGTCTTCGTCCGACCCCTCTCGCTCATCTAGCTTTATGAAGCCCATCATCAGCATTGTTGACGACTCTGACTCTGCCAAATCCGACTTGATTCCTGTTGCCGACAACCCTCCAGTCGCTGACCTTGACCTCGAGACACAGCTGAGTAAATCAAATCAAGTACATGCTATATATCTACTCACTCGCTTTATAGACACAATCAAAAAGACATGGCGTTCGCCAATCTACTCTCTGCTTAAGCTTGATTCTGTCTCGATCGAATATCGTGACGGTAGACTTATTCACTTTTTTCCGTGTGGTGCACGCAAATGCAAGACTTCAGTGGGTGGGGTCCGTCGCTATCAGGATTCCAAAGATAAGTCCTCGACTGCCAACTTGAAGAGCCATGCGATTATGTGCTGGGGTAAAGATGCGGTTGATGCTGTGATACACGAGCCTTTCTTTGTTTGGGTTCATGGTTGCGGTGTGCACTGATCACGCTCCCTGATTTAGTTGACATTGTGAAGCCACTGGCATCGAAGAAGCGGAAGCTGGTGGAGACAGAGTAGGCAGGACGGTACTAGATAGTATAACTTGGTTACAATTTGGTGTACTCATTGCGCAGCGACCCGCGGGTCCTTTCATCACCGCGGGTATATAGATATACCGCGGGTTGCACGGGTTACACCGTACCCGTACCGTGACGGGTTGCGGTGTCTGCGGGTACGGGTACGGTGTCAGCCGCCCGACCCGTGGTCAGACCCGTGCTATACCCTAGATATGACCAATATTGCTGATCGCGTCTGCCGAGGATGTGCGTCATATGGGCCGAGGTGAGTAATAAAAACCCTATCCAAAGGATGATTTCGAACGTTGACAACCCGCTCACTTTCCATCCAACATAAGACAGTACAATGATCCGCGTGACTACCAACCTCGGAGGCACGGCATCCGATGTCGTCGTTGGGAAAGTCGCCGTATGTGCCAGTTGCTTCATCCAACGCCATGATAATCTCACTGCCTTCGGCCCTTCTGCAATAGCACGGTCTCATGTCGATGACGCAAGTAACAAAGGATCATAGCGTGTGAATTACATGTCTGATGAGTTGATTATCTTGTAGATGGAAACCGGACCCTGTTCCCGACGAACAGTGTTTTGAAGCAATCAAAGCAGGCGTCGACGCATTGCCTACCGGTACTAAGATGTTCCTCAACGGAGGTGAGCAAAAAGTGATCAACATGTTTTCTTTTGCATTCTAGCCCTCGAATAGGAGAGTTCTACGGGCACAACATGTCCACCACAAATCTAGAAATGATTGCCAGATTCTTCGAAAAGTATCCCGATTACGTCGATAGGACGTTTTTGTCCATCAAAGTGAGTTGTGGATACAGTCAGATCGCATATTCATCGTTCTGATGATGCTCTTCCCAGGGAGGGGTGTCACCCGGACAATCACATCCAGACTGCTCGTGCGTATTCACCGGTTCTGATGCGTTTAAACAAGACGCTACATAAATATTTCTAGACCAGAGAATGTTACTCGGAGCGTACATCTGGTGAACGAAAAATTGAGAGGAACGAAGCGCCTCGATTTGTTCCAGTGCGCTCGCGTCGACCCCCATGTTCCCGTGGAGGTATCCATCGCTGCGCTCGCCAAGCTCAAAAGTCAAGGAAAGTTGGACCACATTGGCATGTCCGAGTGTAGTGCAGAGACCCTACGTCGTGGTCACAAGGTGTGTAGTAAGCATGATCTTTGTACGCTATTGAGTACTTTGATAGGTTCACCCGATCAGCGTCGTTGAAATCGAGGTCAGCCCGTTTTCATACGAGCAACAGACACGCGACGGTCAGTTATCATGTGTTAGTTTTCGACGGCTGATATCATATCCATGTCACAGTCATTTCCACCGCAAAGGAGCTCGGTGTAGCAGTTGCAGCTTACTCGTAGGATCTTCCGTTTGAGATTTACGCAGATTTTTTTTGACGATGGTATAGGCCACTTGGAAGAGGTTTCTTGACCGGACAGATAAAAAGATTTGAGGACATCCCCGGTACGTGACTTTGACGCAACTCAGAGTTTAAGAATACCGATGCTTTGTCTAGAAGGAGATATGCGCCGTTACATGCCCCGCTTCCAAGAAGAGGTAGGACCGATGACACACCGACAGGCGGAAGCATCCCTGATTGTGCTATATCCAGAACCTGAGACACAACTTTGTCATCGTGGATGCTTTGACAGAGCTTGCTAAGAAGAAGGACATCACCCCAGCACAACTTTGCATTGCATGGGTTGGCTCTCTCGGATCACACGTCATTCCTCTTCCTGGATCTTCGTACGTTCAAATTTCTGTTCCGGGTCTTCATCATTCGAATTGTGTATTCCGAAAGGCATGCCAAACGCACCCTGGAGAACTCTACTGGCGGTGACGTTCTGTTCACCCCGGCGGAGTTGCGGGAAATCAATCAGGTCATTGAAAAGGCTGAGGTGAAAGGGACTAGATACCCCGAGCAGCATGCAAAGTACCTGTGGGCCTAAGAACATCCGACTCACCCGGGCGATCCTCATCCGCTGCATACGGGAGAACATGTAAACTACTGTCCATCAATTGCCAATCCAATTGCCTGATGTTTGAACACCGCATCTTACTTCCATAGTCTCAAACTTGTCGCTGGTGAAACGGACAGGAATCACCGTGTACAATGTGGTTCTCTCATTTCAGAACGGTGGCATTTATGAAACACGAAATGTTGATGACCTTGTCTTGTCCAAAAAAAAAAAAAAACCCAGGCCCGATTGAGTCCATTTTCTGGATACAACGCAGACTCGTAGTGTTCTATGGCGGTAAATCTGCACTTTTATTCCCGCGCTCTTTTTTTGACCGTCGCGCTGGAATTTCATCCTGCTGTCATGCTTTTTTTCTGTCGCGCTTTTTTTTTCTCGGTCACACTTTTTTTCTCTCTCATACTTTTTTTTCATCATACTTTTTTTGTCATACAAGGGGTAGTATTGTAGCTTGTAAATGATGTTACATTGTCAGCTAGTAAGTCTAGTTCATTCATGAGTAGGCAACAGCACAGGTATTGGTACATTTACCCATGCAGGTACGGGTATGGGTCACACTTTTGTGACCCTTGACTATACCTGCACCTGTACCACCAATACCTGCTGTACCTGCAGTTTGAACAGAGTGTTTGACAACACAGAACGCGGAGGCAATTTGGTTACTTACATTGTTGAGGTATTGAAGCTGAAAAGGTTCGAGGCAGACAATGGTTGTGGTTGTAGAACCAAGTGTTATTGGAACTCAGACGTTGAGTTCGAATCTTATATAGTGACATGTGATGTACAATTATATAAGCTACTCTAAGTAAATATGAAGAGGGAAAGAAATAGGAGTGAAGGCAGCTAAAAGACAGCACGTTCAACACTCCCCCTCGCTCAAAGCATGGTATGCTGATGAGCGGAAATAGCGACTATGGAGGGGTCAAAACGATCTTGAGAGATGTGCAGAATTCCTCGAATTTGACACGCCCCAAGTTTTTGGTGAACATGTCAGCAGGATTGCTGACTCCATCTATGAAGAATAGCTCAATGTGGCCATCCTGAATCCAATTGCGAATCGCATGCCAATGAATATCGATAGGCTTACTGCGTGGTTCAGTGATCAGATTGGATGCCATAAAGATGGATTCTTGGTTGTCACCGCAAATTGGTATTGCATTCATTTTGTACCCGAGCTCTTGTAGAAGTTGCTGGACCCAGAATGCTTGTCTGCCACAGTCCAAGAGGGACATGTACTCAGCTTCGGTAGAAGAATGTGCCACAGTAGGCTGCAGGCAAGATCACCAGCTGAAAGTACATCCGGCGAGGTTTAAGAACCAGCCGGTTTGGGACTTGCGTGT